>JARHVA010005934.1:0-300000 GCA_037957365.1 Torreya grandis
ACACATCTTGTTTAATGCATAAACTAGTTAATATTCATTTGAAACATCTACTCAAAGTGGAGCATACTCTCTTATACCCATTTACACTCTATATTTTATTTCACACATCAATATTCAATTTAGTCTTCAGTAAAACATACCAATTTTTAGTCTTTTACGTAGTTTGTTTAGTTAGTTTGTTTTAGGGAAAACTTTAGTGGTGATTTTTTGTTAATTCACAAATATTCCAATTTTAGAAATATACATTTGGAAAATTTTGGGGTATTGATTAATATAAAATAACCTAAAATTTTGGGATGCAAAATTATTTTTAGCGTGATCTCACCTATTGTTAAAAAAAATTAAATTCATATAAATGTTTTTAACTGATTCCTCAAAAGGCAATCTAGATACATTCACCTCACATGTTATTATAGTGCTTACATCTGGTGTCAACCATATACACATATTATAAACCATATTTATATAGTGAATTGACATTTGCACATGCAGAGGACCATTTGTATATGTTGGCAGCCATCTACATATGTTGCCATTCATCTGTATATGCTAGCCACCGTGTGTATATGTTGGTGATCATTTGCATATGTAGATGGCCATACGCATATGTAGATGATCATGTGTATTTTTATTTTATTCATATACAACCTAAAATAACATCAAAAAACCCAAAAATATAATATTAATGATATTTGTATTCCTCTCAAATGTTTTTTCAATTTAAAAAATATCACAATCTTAGTCCATATTAAAAAGTTACAGTCTTAGGAAGCTGTCAAGTTCACATTGCACTTGAAGATGAACATATGTATATGTATATGGATGTCCTAATATGTGGATGGATATTTATAAGTGTAATGTCAAATTTCCATCTTCTCATGGGCCAAGGCCATAAATTTTGCATACAGACTCAAATTATGATGACTTTTTTAAAATTACATAACATTTTGAGATGAATCCAAATATGAAATAATATTTATGTTTAGGGAAGTTTTTATGCATATAAATACAATTCACCCTATTATATCACTTGACTACCATACACAATTAATCATCTTCCAAACTGATTCACCACCATTATAAAACTGATTCCCCTAGAAACCTCTAAGGTTTATTTTATAGGCCACTAAAATTTTCCCTAGTTTATTTTTATAATCATCTATTTATATATAAAATTTTATCTCATTTTAGATTTTAATGTTATCATTTTTTATTACGTCTATGTTCAATTTATTTTAAAATTTTGTAAGGAAAATTATTATCAATTAAATGGTAAGTAGATTTTATTTTTTAAATTATAGATATACTAGTAAAAGTGTACTCTTGTCATTGAAAGTTTATTTTGTAATCATGTGTTAAATCTTAATAAAAGTATTTATTCATTTAACTTTTAATAGTAGTATTGTGATTAGTGGTAATTATAAAAAATGTTGATAATGTTGTGACATGTCTTATTTTATTTATTAGAGAGTATTTAAAATATAATTAGTCATATCATCATTGTTGATTTTGGTGTCTCTATATCGTGTCATAAAATATATGTTCATCAAAGTCTAAAAGTATCCCAAAAAAATAAAAAAATTGACTCACAATTTTCTTTAGTAGAGCATAATGTTTGATGATTTTATTAATCTTATGAGATGTATTTTACCTCATAATATTATGTAAGATCATAATCAAGACAATGCAAATTTTAATTTGATTAATGATTGGTTAAGTAGGTCATAGGTAAAAGGTTGTCCTTAGATCTTTGAAACATTTTAATGCTTAATTTTTCATTGAAACGATCATGTATGAGTGTATGAGATCTTTTAAGATCCATAATAAGTTTTTACAATCATAATTTCTTGTACAAAGTGGTCTTTTGATCTTGATTTGGTTTTCCCACAAAAATGGTAGATATTAAAATTTAAATTGTTGTATAGACTTGTAGAGTGTTTTGATATATTTTTTAGGGATTGACCCATTAGTAAATGGATCACTATGGTATAATAATAAGTTTTAAATGTATTTTTACATTAAATTTAATGTAAAACTATCTTGAAACCTATCTACAAGCCTCCAATGTGGGTAGAGGACTAAACAAAGCATATTTAGTTATAACCTTAGGGTTGTTGGAGGTAATATTGTATAGACAAGTTGAGAAATTAGTTATAGAGATGAAACAATCAAACAAAGATCTCAAAATAGAAATAATATAAATATAAAGGAGATGAAGTAGAGGTTTGATAAGAAGTGTTAGCTATAAAAGTTATAACTTTGTGTTTGAATTTGAGGTGTTACAAGAGGTCTGAATGTAATTCTCAAGCATAAATAAAGAAAATAAGACCCATTTTGATTCTTAGTGTATTAATATATACTATGTACATTTAAGTTCCTAATTTTATCTTCTTATTTGATGATTTTTGATGTTTATACGATGATGTATAAGTTTTAAAGGCTGAGAAACAATGTTTTGGATAGGTACAATCTATAAAAGAGATGTTTTCATGCATTGTTGGTGAATATTAGGGTTGATAAATATTTCAAAAAATAATAAGAATATATGTAGATCTTGGTCAAGGTAAAATTAAACCATGAAAGTCATTAGATCCTAAATCATTTATTTTAAGGTGATTTCGAGTATGAAGGACTATGTTAACAGTTAGAAGAGAAAAACTAATTTTATTTTAATTTGAAATAATAAAAAGGACAAATATAGGTGAAACATTGATTGAGGATAGGGAGAGTCATTTATAGTTTGAATAATTCAAAAATAAGTCTTAAAATATAAAGTATCTTTATTTGACTACTCTTGACCTATGCCAGTCCAATAAACCCTAGTCAAGGGTTCAATACACTAAAAACTCTCTAGAAAAACATTTAACCCTCCAAATTCTTTGTAAATTTATATAGGTATTGTAGAGAATGTTTTAAAAATGATTTAAATTATTTTAGGAATTTTATAACCTTGAATTTCAAGATAATTATAACTAAGTTTGTACAAATCTGTAACTAGGCCTTAAAACCCTATTAGAGATCCTAAAAGAGAACATAGCTCCTAGAAGATAAATGCTAAAGTTTTAAACTTTGTAATGGAAATATAAGTAAGAATTTTTAAGGTAAAAGAGTTGGTTTTAATTTGATAGAGTTTGTATAAATGAATTTATGCAAGTTTCAGAGTTTGTAGGCCTACATAATTAGAACTAAACCCTTATTTTCATAATTTTCTTGCATTTCAAGTAAGATCCATGATAGAACTCAATTCAATAAGTTTAGAATTTTTACCAAATAAATTATTTAGGAATGTGATAATCATGAAAGGTCTTGTATAGTTGAAATCATATGTAATAACACTGAGTTGCCGTCAAGAAGGCCTAGAAATGCTTTCTCAGACTTCAAATGAAAACATAATGTAAATAGGATTAAATCAACTATTTGAAACATTGTCAATGTTTCAAATAAATTTTTTATGAGGTGATTGAAGTGATTACAATTAATAAATATCATATCATTTTAAAGTACTAAAAATTCCCATCTACAATCTTATTTATAGGACCTAAAACCTTGTCTTATTATCCTTGTCAAATATGAAGTGTTTGTTGACAAGGTGAAACATATTGATTGGATTGCATAGTATAAAATGAAAGGTGAGAACCATTGGTGAAGTAAATAACCTCATTTTTAAATAATAAGTAGATAAATATATATCTTAGAGAAATAATATCCTATTTTTCTATACTTTGGTTTAAGATTAACAATCAAGGTTTGAGTATCAGGTTGTATAATGTTTAAATGGGATCAAGAATATTTTTAATGAACATCATATTTTTAATTTCAAGTCTATGTGTAAAGGTGAAAACTCATAAAATAAGGGATGAAACCTAACTATGTTAGGAATTTTTTAAAACCCTATTAAAGATAAATCAAGGGATTTAGTGGTGCCAAATTTAGAAGAAGACTTATATAAATAAAAGAATTAGTATAGAATAAAGATATATAAAAATAATGTGTGATTATTGGTATCTATATATTAAGGAACTTGTAATAAGACTTAGTAAAAGAGACCTATAATAGGTGTACTTGTGTTAGAGTGGTTATCAGAGCTTAGTTGAAGCTCTTGGGAATTGTTTTGTATAAGTATGAATAAGTGTAGGTTGTAAAACAAATATGTCTAAAGGTAGTTAATAAAACATATATTTAAGATAGAAAGGTTCAATTAGTTATAAATATTACTGAGGTTTGAGATGAAAATAAGATCACATTGAGGTTTAAAAGTTAGTTCCAAGGTGAAAAAGACTTGGAGATAGAGTCAAAAGACCAAGGTGAAAAATACATGGGTGAGACTGAAAGAGCAATAGGTGTCAAAAGACCAAAGAGGATTTGGGTGAGCCATAAGAGAGGGATAAAAAGAGATAGAAGGACTACCATAAAATAACTAGATGAGTAAAGAGAAATTAAAATTAATTAAGGATGAGTAAATAAATGAGTTGAAGCAAATGATAAAGGAGATGAGGCTCATGATATATCACATGCAAGGGGTGGATAAGCAATGGTATGACTAGATTTTGAGAAACATGTTGAAGTGGCTTGTGAATATACTAATTTAAAGAAGAAATAAATATTAAGAATCAAAAAAGTGGAAAAGGATGATAAGGGTGCTAGAAAGACAAACCATTAAGAAACTTGAAGAGGAAATTAAGCCTTAAATTTTTTATACTGATAATTTATTTAAATATGCGAATGCAGATAAGCAAGATGATGAAGATGTGTCCCAATTTTAGGTCTCAAATATTGAAGATATCAGGGAATATAATATATTGATGAATATGTCATTAGATCATGAGGAAATATAAATTTTCTATCTATAATAATCAGTAATGTTAGGAGGATAAGAATAATATTCTTAAGAAGAATAATGTCTCATTGAGGACATGAGAATGCAAGGAGGAGTGATGAAGAAAGAAGAATTTGAAGAGGCTATATGGCCTCAAATTTTTATCTCTAAAATTTATTTTGATGATGTGTATGAAGATATATAAGTTGATGAGATGAAGGCATTAAAGAGTGCCTTGAACAAATAAGCATTTAGGTCTTTGTGTAGACTCATTGAAGGTAAAACTAAAAATTAAGAAATGGAAGAATATAATGAAGAGGAAGAGTTGATATTAAAGTAAATCATGTAAGGATCAGATTATTTAGAACTCATAGGAGATTATAAAGACATTAAGAGTAAAAAAATGAAGATATTATATATTTTAAACCAATAAGATGTTGAATTAAAAGTTGAATATGAAGGAAAACCAAACAAGAGTAAAAGGAGTGAACTAGTAATAACAATTGGATAGGTAATAATATCTCAATTTTTTTAAATTAAACATGATTTTAGTCTTGGATATACACGTAGGAAGGAAGATTAAGCAGAAATTGAGCCAATTAGGCTCTTGAAGCATGAAGAAAATGATATAACTAAAGGTGGTACAATAGAAAACAAGGATATAATATGAAATTAGAAGAAAAGAAAGAAAGAAAGATAAGAAGACTTCATTTGAGTTAGATCTCAAAATTTTACAACTTAGGGAGTATGATGTCAAATCATCATTAAGACAATGCAATCTTTGATTTGATAAATGATTAGTTAAGTAAGTCTTAGGTATAAGGTTTTAATTAGATGTTTTAAACATTATAATGATTCATTTTTCATTAGATGATCATGTAAGAGTGTAGGGTGTCTTTTAAGATCCATAATGAAATGTTAAAATCCTCAATTCTTATACAAAGTGGTATTTTGAAAACCATTTGGTTTTCTTGCCAAAATGGTAGATTTGAAAATTTGAATTGTTGTAGGGATATTAAGAGTGTTTTGATAGATTTTTGAGGGATTGATCCATTGGTAAAACATCAATAGGGTCTGGTATTAAGCTTTAAATATTTTTTACCCTTAATTTAATGTAAAACTACCTTGAAACCTATCTATAAGATTCCACCATGGGTGAAGGACTAAAAAAATAATGTTTAGTGATAAACTTAAGGTATCTGGACAAAATATTGTATATAAAAGTTTAGACATTAGTTATATAAATCAAATCATCAAATAAGGAGCTCAAGGTATAAAGAAAAAAAACATAGAGGAGATGAAGTATAGGTTGATAAAAAGTGGTAGGTCTAGAAGTTACAAATTTATGTGTGAATTTGAGGTGTTTTAGGGGGTTTGAATGTAATTCTCAAGCATAAATAAAGAAAAGAAGACCCATTTTGATTTTTTGTGTATTCATAGATACCATGGGTATGTAAGTTCATGATTTTAGCTTTTTATTTGATGATATATCATGTTTTCATGATGATATATAATCTTTAAAGACTGAGAAACAATGCTTTGGATAGTTATAATATATAAAAGACATGTTTTAATGCATTGTTGGTGAATGTTAGGGTTGATTAGTAGTTAAAAAAATAATAAGGATATATGCAGATATTGATCATGGAAAAATTAAAACATGAATGTCACTAGATCCAAAATCATTTATTTTAAGTTGCTCTTGGGTCTAAAGGACTATGTTGATAGTCGAGAGAGAAAAGCTATTTTTCTTGTAGTTTGAGATAAGAAAAATGAAAAATATAGGTAACAAAGCTAAGTGAGGATAGGGATAGTCATTTATAGGCTAAATAATGCAAAAGTAATTCTTAAAACATAAATTAAATATATTTGACTACTCTCAGCCTATGACAGTCCAGTAAACCCTAGTCAAGGTTTCAAGACACCAAAAACTCTATAGAAAAAGATATAACCCTAAAAATGATTTGTAAATTTGTATAGGTGATGTAAAGGATATTTTATAAATGATTTAAATTATTTTAGGAGTTGTATTAACCAAAATATAAATATATTTATAACTAAGTTTGTATATACATATAATTAGGCCTTAAAACCCTATTAGAGAGCATAAAAGAGAACACAACTCTTACAAAACAAATGTTAAATGTTTGAAATTTGGAATGGAACTATAATTAATAATAATAAATGTCAAAAATGTGATTTTAGGTTGATAAAGAGTGTAAAAATGAATTTATGAAAGTTATAAGGTCTATAGGCATGCACAATTAGGATTAAACCCATGTTTTCATCATTTTATTGTATTTCAGGTAAGATCTAAAATATAAATCAATTCAATAATTTGAATAATTTTTGAAAATAAATTATTTAATAATGTGATAAGCATGAAAGGTCTTTTATAGTTGAAATCATATATAATAAGGTTGAGTTGTAATCAAGAAGCCCTATAAACCCTTTCCGAGAGTTCAAAATAAAACATAATGTAAGGAGTATTGAATCAAAGTGTTTGAAAAAATAGTTCATTTATGAGGTTATTGAAGTGAATTCAAGGAATTAATATCAAAAAATTACATGGTATTAAATAATCCCAATATGTAGTTTATTTATAGGACCTAAAACCATGTTTTATTATCTTTGTCAAATATGAAGTGTTTATTGACAAGGTGAATCATATTGATTGGATTGAATAGCATAAAATGAAAGGTAATAACCCTTGATAAAGTAAATAAAATCAATTATGAATAATAAGTAGAGAAGGATAGATCTAAGAGAAAGATTATCTTATTTTTCTATATTTTGGTTTAAGATTAACAATCAAGGTTTGAGTATAAGGTTGTATAATATATAAATGGGATAAAGCATATTGTTAATGAACATCAAAGTCTAAATTTCAAGTCTATATTTAAAGGTGAAAAATCCATGAAAGAAGGGATGATATGTAAATATGTTAGGAATTGTAAATTTTTTTTTAAAGTTAAATTGAGGGATTGAGTTTAGCCAAATTTAGAAGAAGACATATACCAATAAAGGAATTGGTATAAAATAAAAAATATATAAAAAGACTATGTGATTATTGGGATTGATAAAGTAAGGAACTTATAAGAATACTTAGTGGAAGAGACCTATAAGAGATGTATATGCATCATAAAACTAAGCCTCAGTGTTAAAACTAATGAGAAAGAAACATCATATTAGGGGATGGAGGAAATGGAGTTTGGAGGACATTCAAGACCTCTAATCATCCATTGGAGACGAGGCCAAATTATGCAGTAGCATAATTGTCTTTTTGCATGTGGTGTGCTAAACAAAACCTTATATGATATTCATCAAATAATCATGTTTTTGAAAAGCCTAATTTTTGTGGGTGATGAAAAGTATTTCTAGATAAAATCAATATGGATTGTTGTCTAGATAGTTTTGGAGTTTTTAAATCTTAGAATTTTATAATTCAATAAGTTTAGGGAAAAGGGTCTAGGAACTAATTCAAGAATCTAACTGGAAGATTAAACCTTCATAAGGGTTATAAGACAACTTGATGGAGTTGTACTTAGTCTAATAATTTAAAAAAAAAAAAAAAAAAAACTTTTGAAAGATATGATTATTTTCGCCCTTGTTCGCACTAGGGGGGATGTTAGGAATTTAGTGTTTCACCATGCGAGTAAAATAATAATATTATTAAAGTTATTTTATATAAAAAATCATGAATAAGCTTAGTAGGATAAAATATAATGAATAGATTGATTTTAGGGATGAGAGATTTGTCAAGATTATATTATGAGCTATTAGAATAATTCATTTATGTAAAGGAGTTGTTGTAGGAGATATAAAAACTATCCTATTCTATGGAATATGAAAAATAATTTATATGTATCATAATAATTTAATAATTAATGAATGAATAAGTGAATAATATTATTATGGGTTTTAATTTATGAAAATTTTGACCAAAATAATATCTACTAGAATAATACATCATAATGGACCTCAACACTATCATGAGACCAACTATGGAATTTGGGCTTAGAAAAAAATAAGAGATGTACCAAATAAATAACATTTATTTTGGGGTGATCTTAATTTTGTGATATAATTTTCCTTTTAACCTTATGTTTTATTATGATATGAATTTTAACACTTTTGTCTTTTTCTATTCCTCGTTCATACAAATTCAAAAAATATAACATATATGAAAATAAGTAGCTAACATAAGATAGATTACACTTAGATACTATAATGATGAATATAAAGACCATGGTATCTAAAGAATCCTATAATTTCCCATATTTAAGTGTGCAATCTCCAAACTGACCTATTTGTGCCTTAAGTGAAAGGGAAGAAAGGAAATATAGAATCATGGAAGATTTATCCATGTAATAATATTATATAATGAGGAATATTCTTATAGATTATCATAAGAAGGTAAAATAGTGATCTAAAATGGGACATGGCTATGTTATGGTAATCATGTGACTAGGGAATCCATACTGACCTACAAGGGATCTATTACAAACATTAATGAAATTAAGTAGTCATCCCAAAATGAGTGGTCATCCCAAAAGATGGGGAAAGTAAATAGCCATCGAAAAATAGGAGGAGGTAAATAATCATACCAAAATAGGGGGAAGTAAATGAAATGTGTAAAATAAATTAAAAATGATACAAAATAACAAGAAATATCTATTCTAACATCTATATCAAAAATCAACATGTGAAATGAATGCATATGTGTTTCAAAAAGTTTCTTGAAGTTGAATTCATTTTTTAACTATGTGAAAGGTTATTTATTACTACCTCATGGTAAGTATGAGAGATTAATAATCCAAGATAATGAGGATGGGAATCATAAGATTCCCCAATATGTGTGATAGTAAGAGGATGAGCATAATGAGATACCACATATTATGGGATATATATGAATTAGAGATAACCTAATATTGTTAGGCCTAGGAGTAATGGAAAAATACATGTATATCAATATTATAACAATAAATGTGGCATCTAGGAAAAATCCAAGATCTTTGGGAGGTGATTGAAAATTTTAATATATGGTATCAACAAAGACAATTTATTCTAGATAAACAAAGCATGATGTGACTATACTATCTAAGTAACTATAGTCTATTAAAACATGATTGAAATGGATTGTATTGAATAGGTCAATAAAATTTATTGATATAAAATAAATTGTATCAATCAATTTTATAAAGTCTATTGAAACATGATTAGAATGGACTATATTATCTAGGTCGATGAATTCTGGTAAAAAAATTGAATATATTAGATATACTGATATAGTTTGATGAAGCAAAATTATTTTGTGAGATATGATTCAAATGGACTATGTCAACCTAGTCAATGTAGTTCGATGAAACATATTGAATTGTATAGACACATTCTATGTTATGGATAATGAAATTGACTATAGATGAAAGATTCATATCGACACAATTTATGTCATGGTTGATGCAATTGTATAAAGATGGCTGAAATAGAATGATATTAGGTTGGCTAATATAATCTATTTTATTTTAATTTTGGTAGATAGGAATAAGTATGATAGTTATGAAAATTCTTTAAAAATTAAGGATCAAAATAAAATATGATGCACCATATGGTAGGCATTTATATTAGGTGTTCTTCATAAACCAATGAGTTATAAAAAATTAATTGAATGTGAGCAAAGATTTGATGACTTGCATTTCTAAGGCCTTCTAAGAACTGGGTAGATAGTGGGTAGACATCAATAAAACCATGTTCATAATTGTTTAATTTGTTATGAAAGTCAAAGTAAGTATCATCAATGGGAATATACACTATCATGCTAGGGTATTCACCTTAAATAAAATCATCATAGGTGTGTAAATCATGAAATTTATTATCAACCATGTGAAAAGTAGTGGAGGTGGGATAAATAATATCCCCATAACTATAAGTGTAAGTATTATAGGTATCATGTGGAGGAAGATCATTATGTGGATCTTTATCAATTCTAAAGGTATCAAAAGTGATATTATTAGAATATTCAAAGGGGTATTCATCAAGGGAAGGACCATATTAAATCTAAATATAAGTATCATCACAAGTTAGATGAGTATGATGGATATCCTCATCCATGAGAGCAGGCATAGAATAATTGGGACTAGGGTGAGTGACCTGAACCATGGTTGCATTATGTTCACATTAATGATGAAAAATTTAGGTTCCAAGTTTCAATAATTGGTCTACAATTTATAAGATCCATTAAGGGATTTTCATCCATGGCAGAAGTGTCAAGACTTAGAGTAAATAGTTCAATACTTGCATTTGAAGTAAATATATAAGTGAGATTCATATTTAGATCTCTGATGACGTAGTTTGATTGAGTAATTGGAATCTATAGAAGATAAAATGATGATGAAATTATTAGGTCACTTGGTGAAATAGATAGTATTAACCAAAATGATATAATGATATATTGATTTAGAAAAAAACACTTTATTAACCAAAATGGTGTAGTTAGTTAAAGAAAAAATAGACTATATTAGGTTAGTTGATACAATTTTTCAAAAAGGAGGCACTAGCAACATCATAGAGAAATAACTATATCATCCTAGAAAATGTAGTTGTAAAAGACAAATAAGTATATCAAGTTAGGTGATATTGTCTAGAAACATACATACCTACACCAATCTAGGTGATATAGTTCACATGTTGACATATAAAGGTATCATGATAAACATTACATTTAGATTTCAAAAGATATGATTTTGAAAAAAAATTGGTAGGTTGAAAAAATGAACACAAATGATTATAAATATAATAAATAAAAAATGAAAACATAAAGATAATCCTACTAGAGGTATGATAGGACTCATGTGAGGTTCATTAAAATGTATGCACTGCTATGATTAGCATACAACTATCCTATCTCAATACGTCTAGATTCAGAGAAGGTCAATAAAATAGAGAGGTGAAACTAAATGTTGGGATAGTGATAAATGGATCTAAATATCTAGAAGAGAGTTGCCTATTTCACACATTCAAAAAGGAAAGGGTTAAAAATACTAATCTTGTAGCACAGGGAAATAAATATAGCTATATCTCTATGAATTATAAAATATTGCTAACAAGAAATGAAAGTCATTGTGCAAGTAAAGTAAACTAGTCTAAAAGGGAAGGGTTAGAATGATAAAAGGGTAAGATTCCATGGTTTAAAAATGGGGATCTAGGTAACCTAAAATGTAATATTATAAGTTTAATTAATCCTATATCAACACTATTAAAAGTGTAGAGAAAACCTAGATAAGGATACACACACATCCATCCACTAAGTAACAAGCAACATATAATATACTAAATATAAAGAAAAGAATTTAGAGTTATAAATACTTACCCTACAATGGACTCATCATGATTCAATATCCCCATTGGAAAAAGGTGAGTTTCAATAGATTATTGTGGTTGTGAATACCTAAAATGTTTGGTATAATACATAGTAATACTCCCCATGACTTATCCTATTAGATCTCCAATACTTCCACAAAGCAAGATTATAGACCTAACTAATCCAAATGTGACATAGGGTAGTAGTGCAAGTGAAAATAAAAATAAAAAAGAGGGTATATGATTTGTTTGGAATGAAATATCACACACACATATGTACACACACACACACACATGTACACACACACACACACACACACACACACACACACACACACACACACACACACACACACACACACACACACACACACACACACACACACACACACACACACACACACACAATTTTTCAAATCCCAAAACCAACCCTAATAACTAGGTTGATGACATAAAAAAATTGATACAGTAAAGATATTCCATCTAACATTGAATGATATTACCCATGATAATATATTACAAATGTTAGTAAGCATGATTAGAACTAAATCAGACTAGTTGATGTTGTATAGGGAGGGAAATTTGAAAAATAGATGGGATTGGACTAGTAAATGCCATATGATATAATGAAACTAGCATGGCTAAGTGGGAGAGGATGGAAGGAGGTAAGTATCAAGATAAATTTGAATAATATGGAATGGTATTAGGAATGATATGATCATGACATTTATAACAAAATCTATCACACATCATCACAAGCCTTCCCACTCATTTCCTAGTACACCCTAAAATATGTTCACTCAAAGAGATTTATGCTTGATAAGTCACTGCAAAATAAAGTTTGATTAAGTGCTAAAGTGAAAAATATTATGTGGATACACTTACCATCCAACTATAACATTAAAATTTTAAACACAAACAAATTATTTGTCTTGGGGTGCAAAGTTGGAAGGGTTTAATGTATTTTGGTAAAGGTATTAAATGATGTAAAATTACATTTTGCCTTTAAATTCTTAATTTTGAACATCTCAACTAACTCCATTAGTATTTAGTCAAAACCATTCATATGAAAACTAACTCCATTAGTATTTAGTCAAAACCATTCATATGAAAACTATGTATTGTTTAATTTTATTTTTGATTTTTTAAAACATTTTAAATGTTGATAATTTCAATATAGAGCATGAAAATTTTTAATGAATGCAAAAATTTTAATTTTAATTTTATGTTTTTTAGTGCCCATACAATTTTTGTTCATGTTGCCAAACATTGAAACATGTTTGAATAAAGATTTGTTAAGATGGATTCCTTAATAGGTGTATGAATGCAAAAAGGATTTCAATATCTAATAAATGTTCTTAAAATGATATTATATATTTTTAATGAATCAAAATGATATATTGGTTAGTTTAATATCTACCAATTTCTCAACATGATAAAAATAACAATGTTTATCACACTTAATAATAATGAAAATTGGTAAGGACCCAAATTGGATCATCTTTTCATCCCTACAGTATGATTTTTCTAATGTCCTAGTTAAAAATTCATCCTTTTTACTATATGATATCTTATCTATTTATCTCTCCTTGATGATACCCTACCTCTATGTAGTGATATAAAATATCCATTGCAATCACACACTGAACAAAGCCTATCAAGTGGTTAATCAAATCAAAATGTATTTAACTAATTTTTAGAATTAAAATATAAATCAATTCAAAGGTAAATATCATTTTATTTATTCAAATAAACTAATTTATTATTCTTGTCATTTATATCACATTGCTAAAACCTACACAAATCATTGTCACAAATATTGTATTCAACAATCAATCAATATCATGTCAAATCCTTAAACATGTATATTCATTATTAGTACAAAACTAAATAATATAATAAAAAATTAACTAATCATTAATTCAATTTAGAAAAGGGAAATACTCATATAAGTATATCTTACAAAAAATTAAGTTTGACTAAGCAGGGTTGCATGGCATTCCACATCAACATAAAATAATTATCTATTAGGTTTGTAAAAAATGTGCTATGATATTTACCCCCCTTGGGAGATAGATCGACTTAATGACTAATAAAATAAAATATAAGTAAATAAATGTGGAAAATATTTGAATACTTGATCATAGTCTTTCCATGTTATGCTCTCCTTAGAATACTATTCCCATTAAAACTTACACTAGAAGACTTCTACATTTTATGAAGTCATTTAATGAATCTAAATAACTCACATAGGTTCTACTAGAACCACTCCTAGATCTCGAACCTAGAAAATTTTCCAATAATTTACATGATAAACATAAACATGATAATGTTTCAACAAAGAAACATGAAAACCATTATGTATCGAGCAAATATTGGTGGTAATACAAGTCTATAGGCAACTACATTTATAACTTTAATGATGTCAAAGGGTATAACATATATCAGATCTAGTTTTGATGTCTTTTAAAACTTGATATAACTCTTATAGGATTTTACCCTTAGAAATACTTTATATCCAAATTTTAAGAGTATAGGGGTCCTTTTTCTATCTATATAAATCTTATGCTTATTTTAAGATTTGAACAATCTCTTTTAAATTAGATTTACCTATTCTTCCATATCCTAAAGCATTTTAGAACCAACAATAACTTTGTCTCTTGGATTTTCCCAACTAAGAGGGGTAAAACATTCTATTCCATAAAATACCTCTAATGAAGGCATGTTGAGATTTGATTGATGTGAATTATTATACATAAAATCTACTAAAGGAAAATATTCCTCCCATTTTTCTTATTGATCCATATAATACAATAAAAGCATGTACTATAAGACTTGATTCACTCTTTTAGTTTTCCCATCACTCTCAAGTTGATAGGGTGAACTAAAATTCAATTTTGTTCCCAAAGTCACATGCAAGGTTTTCTATAACCTTAAATTTATTTATCTAATTCTAAAATTGTCTTCTTAGGTTCTCCATGTAATATAAAAATACATTCCACAAACCCTCTTACTAATAATGAGAAACCATCTATCAGATTCCTTGGAATGAAGCATGAAACCTTGATATATATTTTATAATATAATCAATATCATTTCATTCTTGTTTTTATATAAAGGAATTACCTAAACAAAATCCATATTTATTAATTTCAATTTACATTCTAAAGGATCACAGGGATAGAAAACTTATTGGATGTATGTTCTTAGCCTTGAATTACTAACAGTCCAAACATATCATCAAAAATCTAATAGAATTGCTTTTGATACCTTGCAAAAAATGTAGTTATTTTATATATTCCATCATCTTATTCAACCCTAGGTGACTTGAGTAAGAATAACTACATGTTTCCTCGAATACGATGTTTCATAAACCATCAAGGTCTAGTACATAAATTCAAACTTTAAATATAAGGAGTCCCAATCCTTCTATCTAATATCCCTCCTATTTACGATCATGATAGTTAGTCTCTAGGAAAGTCTTGACCTAATTTTATAACTCATTTGATGGTTTTTTTACTCAAAATATGTTGGTGAAAAATTTATTGTACTTATCACCATGTAAGTTATATACCTTCATTGACTAAGGTTATCTACAACTCTATTTTAGTTTCCCTTAATATATTTGATGTTGAAGTCATGCTTACTCAAAATTTCTAGCCAACACCTTTTATGTGTGTTAAGTCTAGGTAGAGTAAAGATGTATTTCAATCCTAAATTATTAGTCTTTAGATCAAAATGTTTTCCTAATAGGAAGTGATGCCACATGAGCAACACATGAATAATATATGTGAGTTCAAGGTCATGTGCCTTATAATTAATTTCATACATTTTGAGTTTTCTAGTTTCATAGGCCATTACATGGCCATATTGCATAGAAAAACCCCAAATCCTTCTTTAGATGCATTTGTAAAAAATAAAAGAATACCATTCAAATATTTAACCTTTATTATCATACCCTAGTGATGGTTCATGGAGTATGAACTGAAATGTCAATACAAAATTGAATCATGGTTTTTTGTAGAAAGTATCTAGCTAAGTTGTTTATCAAGTTCATAAATGTCATTGGATCATTAGTGATTCAAAAATAAATCACTAAAAACATGTAATGTGTATAACAAGTTTTAAAATAGGTTTTTTGAATTTATCCCTATTGGATTCCTAACTAATGATAACCTAATATTAAGTAGATTTTTGAAAATATTATCTCTGATTGCATTTGATCAAAGAGATCATCAATTTATGGAAATGATATATGTTTTTCATCTTTTATTTTTTAAGCATACTCTAATCAATGTATATCCTATGGTGTCATCCTTATTTTTTTATTAAAACCACCAGTGCTTCTTAAGGAGATATAATTGGATGAATAATACACTTTGATAATAGTTCCTACAATTAAGACTTCAATTCAAAGCACTCAATTATTCTAATTTAATAATAAATGTTTGAATTTGACTCAAAATTAGATATGGTGTCCAGAGAAATCAATTTCTCTTATGGATGGTTATCTTAGTAAGTTGTAAGGAAAAAAATCACTAAATTATGAAGGAAGGTAAAACCCTCTATTGTAGGTTAATTTTCTTATTATACTTCATCAATTTTCAGTGCAAACATGATACACCATTTTTTTTGCCCTTTTAAAACTACATTGCTTAAAATTTCCTCAGCCTAACCTATCACTTAAACCCTTTCACTATTATGGATTGACCTTTATCATCCAGATATGATATAGTTTTGGTTAACCATTCAAATTTAGCTTGATGCTTCTATGACTAGTTTACCCCAAGTATAACATCAAAAGATCTTAGGAGTGCCACATATAGATTTATTTCATTCTCGTGAAAACCTATAAGTTATAACTCAGCTTCAAATACACATGGTTCTACCTTTTTCACTATCTTATTTCACTACTGGACTAACATAAATCTTGAAATTATAGTTTTATATAGGATTTACATAGGCTATACACAATTATTACATAATATAACAAAATTATTTCATAGATTGACATAGTTACCTATAAAATCTAAGTTTATTCCATATTAATATTAGCTTTTTCATAACTCAAATAGGTCCACTCCATATTAATGTAGAGTTATCTTTTCCAAAAATAACATTTTTTTCTATACCTTTCACATAAAAATGGTTTTAGATTGCTACAGGTCTCCATAGTTACTACAAAATTTTCTTAGATAGTCATATATATTTTACAGAGATTTTATAGATGGCACTAGAAATATGGTATGCATATGATATATTCTCATTTATGTAGTTTGGCTCAGGTTTTACACATGTTATGATGATAGGGGCATGCACACAGTTATTAGATTGGGGTCATGATGCATGGAACATGTTCTCATCTACTAGTTATTGCACTGTATTATACATAAGGGGTGGAAAATCCTTCCATTATATATGTTGTTTAGACCAAACTCAATTTAAAATTATACTTACACCAGTTTTGGGCCATAATGAATTATATAATCATATGTAGCAATTGATTTAATTTTTTTACACGACTAACCAATGCATTGAGTTATGTGGGACTAAATGTAAATATATTATGAGGCACATATCTACCTAAAAATTTATTGTTGGAAAGTATAGCTTGGTTACTTTTACCACAATTATTTATCAAATTCAACACATGGACTCCCTATCCTAAATACATTTTCACAAACATCACTCAAAATATTGTTGAATTATTTAACCAAGGAAAATTAAAGATTACAACTCATCTTATCTTTGTGTGGGTTGATGACATTTAAACCATGGCACCTCTACTTTCAAACAAGCACATGTTACATAGGTAAGTACAAGTATGAATTTATTATTTTAACTCTAGTATTTTCATTTTGTTACTTTAATAGGATTATGGGGGATGTATACACCCAAATTTGGTCAAGAAAACAAAATTATTATTTATTTTGTGAATTTTGTATTTAAAATCTTCTACCACTAAATTAAGATCACATTGGCATTTGTTGTTATAATCTTATCTCATTTTCCATCACTCTTTCATACTAATTTCATTGTATTTGATAAAAGTTTTGTCATCTATATCATTGATTATTTGAGTCACAAGGATCCATGACCCATTTCCTCTTCCATTCAAAATTTTCCTTGTTTATATATAGGATTACCTTAACTAGATTATAGTGCTATGATATGTTTTTCAGAAGGACCTTACTTTTCTAATGCACATTTTGGACTCTTTTTAATGTACATTTATTTTGGGTCTATTTTATGACTATTTTCTTAGTCTAGTTAGTTGGTGCTTAAATGGGTTTCTAGAATTCAAAATTTTTATGTCTTATATTTAAAGGGTCTCCAAGACACTTTACATCTAGCACCTATTAGTTTGAAGATATCATAACAAATAAAACCACACTACAAGAAGTTAAATCTCTACATTTATTTGAAGTTTATACATATCACATATATATTGCATTCTTGGATTAAGAAGAGGGCCTAGGAAATTTTAATTTAGATCAACATCACATATGATCTAGTTACACACACACCTTATCTGGAGAACTAAATTGGTTTAAGTTCCTTATTTGGGGCTATGTAGGTAAAACTTGATTCAATAAGTTTTTGAGGTATCTTTAACATTCCCACTTCCCTAATTTCCCCCTTTTTCATTTGATATTAAGTTTTTCCTCATTTTTAATAATTAATTATGATTTTGAAGGATAAGAGGTGAAAAAATAGACTATATTATGCCATCGGTCATCCATGATAGGTTAAATTTCATATAAAAGTAACCCCACATAGAATCCCCATTTACACTTTTATAACAAGAACAACCTAGACAACAGTTCTCTATAAGGATAATATAGATGAGTGATTCAATCCTAATTCCCTAGTATTGTCCCAGGAAACAACAAGAGTCACAAAGTCAAATTAAATAATGTCTTAGTCAACACTATATTCATATACAATCATTTATAGTTTACATTTTCTAGAAAAATATAAGTTGCTCATTCTACACTATACTTTTTAGTCAAAACCCTAGTCAATAAAAATATTTTTTTGAAAGTAAATGAATTCTTAAATGTCCATTTGATTGTTCAATTATTTTACTTAATTACTTATCATATTAATATTAATTTCACTTAATCACTAATTTGATAAAATAAGAAGACCCATTATGTTCATAATCAACAATATATTTCTCTCATTGTAAAACTTTAATGCATGCATTCTCAAATATTAACATTGAAGTTGAATAAATCCACTTTGAAAGCCACAATCAACATATATTATAGTTTGAATGACAAATATTACCAATTTATCAAAAAAGATAAAATTGAACAATTGTGAAATAATATGCATATAGTCTAAGAGTAACATATAAATGAAGTTCAAAAACAAACTACAGACCACTTGAAAATCCAACATAATATTTTCCTTTAATTTTAAAATAAAAAATTTTAAAACCATGTATGCCATTTTTTATGCAATAGAACGAATCTAAAAATTAACAACCCTGAAATAAATGTAAAAATTTCAAAAATCATTATAATATCTTGACTTAAGCTTTAAAAATGATATTACAAAAAATAATCCAAACTATGGAATCAAATAGCCATATTTGTTTTTCATGTAGCCATTTGAAGAAAATAATTCAACTCGAAAACCAAAAAATCTCCATAATTTATGTCATTTACTAAAACAACTGCCAGCTACAGATTTATCAAAGAAATAATTATTAAACTGATATAATGTCTTACCTTATCAAACATCATTTATAGGTTTTGAAACTCAAAACTATAAACTAGGAAAATTGAATGGCACAACCATGCAAAGATCATATCATAAAATAACATTTTTCTAAAATCTTTTCAAGTTCAGACGAGCCATGCATGAAAAATAAAGAACATGCATATATGATTTTTAAAATTTATTATAAATGCATTCAACATGGATTTGACTCATAATATTTCATTTAAATATAACAATATGTACCTATAACTAAATTTTTATACTTCAAAAATTATATAGGAATTACATATCCATAGTGTGACCAAACTAACAACCTTCTATATGTGCTTGGATTCTAAGGAATAAAATTGAAATGAAAAGTTGTAGAGCTTAACTTATGTGATAATTTTTTGAATGGAATACAAAATTCAGGTTCTAATAATTGATTAATTATCAACCTATACACAAGCCCCACATTCAATGCAAGTGTCATGTTCTAATCCATTTTCTTCCACACTGTGCACCAACTTTTGCATTGAAATAATATTAAATTGAGTTGGAAAGATCTCCAAACCATCTGTCATGTATTATTTTCCAAATTTAAATGCCTCCAATGATGTTTCAAATAAATATTATGTTATTTATGAAATTTAATTTAGTAATGCCACTAACTTATTACCTTCTTTGATAACTTTGACTAAAATTTACACCAAAAAATATCATTATTATACCACCAAGTAAGGACAAAGCATTTAATATAGAGTAACCAAAGATACAAAAATCATATCACACAAATATATCAATCCTTCCAATTAAATTTTAACTATTGAATTCACCTAAGATAAAATTTATTACCATGTTCCAACCACCCAATAATTATATCATAAGCTATTCCATAAGTTATCGATTGACACTATTACCAAATCATGGAGAATAAAAACTTTAACCAAGGTGGTGAAACTAAAATTCTAATGTTATAACCTACCAAAATCTTTGGCCATTACAAACCATTAGATGTCTAAAATGAATAGAAGGTTTGATAATCAATATAAGCATATAAGTTTAGTGTTAGGTTTATGATATTAGGATGTAGGGTTATAGTATTATATAACAAGGAACTATAATAATAATTGTAAACCAATCTTAATATAGGAAACCAAGTGGTGTCACAATATAAAAAAACTAACAAACATAAATTATATATTCTACATTGAAAATTCCAATCATTTGATCTTGTGTTATTGAAATAAGCATGAAAATGAAATTGTGGAAAGATTAACAAACTTAAAATTCTCACAACTTACCATTTGTGAATTATATTTTCAAATATTTTTGCATCTTTTCTCAGAGCACATTACTAACATTACTACTACAAAGAGAGATCATTATTAACACAAAAACTGATCAATAATGGTAATGACTATTCTATATACTTAAACTATTAATGCAAATGTTGATATGAAATAATTTAAAATATATTAATAGGTGACATAAAATCACATTAAAACAAGAAATTATCTCTAAGTGTTAAGAAAAGTTGGCCCCTACCAATGTAGTGTTAGATGTTATGGTGTAAAATTATCATATGATTGAATTTTTAATGTTTTAATGTTTGAAAACTGGGGTACTTAAATTTATGAAAACATGATTGACATTAATATCCATTTTCATTATGGAATTGGGTAGAAATAAAATTTATGAGTTTAAAAACTTAGGAATACAACCTAGGTCAAATATTGCATACGTAGTTAATCATTAAACCCTTTAAAATATTTGTTTTTATTTAAAGTGATGGATTGTTTTACTAGTCTAGCATAGATAATAGGAAAATAGTAAATGGAAAATTTAGGCTAGATGAAAATATTTATAATAGTCTAGAACATTCAATCTAAAAATAAGTAAATATTTTTAAAACTATAGTATTCTAGTATTATTCATTTATATACGATTAATAATTTTTGACTAAGTGTTTAAACATTTGATTCAAGAAATGCTTATAACCATATGCCAAAATATGTATCTCAACCTTCATAAGAGGAATATTATGAAATATTATTTAAGAACCTTGTTTTCTCACCTAAACATATAAATAATAAAAAATAAAAATCAACAAAAATAAATAAATAAAAGAAAAATACCAAAAAGAAAATAAGACAAACAAGAAAGGAAAGGAAACCAAACTAAAATTGAAACAAGAAGAGGTTATTCATAGAATATTTTTAAATGATGACCATTGACTATATGACACATTGAATTTTATATATATATATATATATATATATATATATATATATATATATATATATATATATATATATATATATATATATAAAATAAAAGAAAATCATTCCATCTAATAATAAAAACTATATTGTAAGGTCCTAACCATAATGAATATAAATTACTGTGTTTACTAGGTTCTTTGTGGGCTTTGTCCCAATATAAAACTAAATCTTCAACATTAAATAATTTAATATAAAATTTATTATCAGATATATTTTTAAGTTATTCTCTATCTCTTTCCATGTTTTTAAAATTTGTTTCTTTAGTTTCATCTAGAGCTAAGAGATCATTTAATCATTGTTCTATGTCATTATTATGCTTACAAATGCATGGAAGAGAAATTTTATATAAAGTAATTTATAATTCAATTATAAAAGTAGATTTAAAACCATAGGAAAATATATAAGGTGAATATACAATACCAAATTTAACCACATTATGGTTAGCCCATAAGGCTTTAAAAAAATTAACATGCCAATGTCATTAGTTTTAAAAAACTATCTCATTCATAATTGAAATTATAATTTTATTATTAGATTCATCTTGTTTGTTTCCTTGATGATAATATTTTGAAGAATGACATGAAATAATATAAAAAATGTCCTAATAAATCTAAATATTCATTAGAAGTGAATTGAGGACCATTATATGATATTATGTCATAAACAAATCTAAATCATGATAGATTTTGATATTTGAAAAATGAAGTAACTTGAGAAGTAACTAAGGTTTTTAAGGCTACAAATTCAGGACACTTAGTGAACAAATCAATAGTATTCAAGATATATCTATCATTGGGTAAATATGGAGGGTAAATGTAATAAATAAAATCAATAACCCATTTATTAAAAGTTTTATCTGGTATAACTAGAATCAAATTCATGGAAGGCAACCTATCTCTTGTAGTAAAAGAATGAAAAGGCATTTGTGACCAGACCAATTTATAAGTATCTTTTTTATGTAGTCAAAGATGGGTTCCCAATGAAGGGAAGATAGTACACGTAGCTTACAAGGATTTACACATCACAACAAAATAAATCTTTGTCTTTTCATTCATCCACCTCATAGGTTATAAGGTGTGCATCTCCTTGGCTTTACAATGGATCCTTAGGCTCTATCTAGTCCTCAAATTTGGATCCACCCCTATAAACTCAACACATTCTATATGCTATGATTAAATCAAGGTTTTATAGGCTAGCTTCGATCTAAAATAATGGAGTTACTCATATCTCCCTGAACTCAACTAAGGATACATGACTTCTTCCCTCACTCCATCTATATTTAATTTGGTAGAGTTATCCCTATATTGGCTGATATTCTCTCTACAATATGGCAAGGCTTTCCCTCTCGTTGGCTATCACTGATTAATTTTAGGTTGAGGCCCCTACTTTATCCATTATATTGCAAATACCCTCGTAAATGATTTAACATTCATTTAGACCTCTTTTCATTGAAATTTGTGGGATATAATAAAATCCTAACCAACAATCATAATGAAACCCCATGTAGATTTATAAGAGATTTCACCATCTTATACATGGATTAGATTTTCTATCTCCACTAACATTCATAGCTATCACTTAATATTCTATATGGGGCATGTTGAAATAAAATTTTATCTAAGTGACTCTGTTCCAATTCCTTACATTATGCCATCATTTTTATTTGTGCTCCTCTACTCTCATGTGACTACTTTTGTGTGTGTCATCTGGTGCTCATGAAGGTTTATTAATGATATGCCTTCGCTTGTGTTTACTAACTCTAAACTTGTGACCATCATCTTTTCCTCAAATAACCATGAAATAATGCTTTTTTATCCATGCATTAGGATCACCCCATTTTTTTTCTATGCCTATTATTTAATTCTTTGGTGTAATCCCTTGATTTCTTATGTACGTCATCTATAGGTCTTTGACTATGCACTATTATGCAAGAATTGATTGTTTCCATTTCTAGTCTCTTTGGCTTTCTATTAACCTTTATGAAAGGTTACCCTCATGCACTCCATTCCTTCACCCAAAGATATAACCCCTTTATTTTCTTGACTTCCAAGCTCCCTTTAATGGTTAACTTCATTTTTCATGTTGTTTACTTATTTGACACCATGGTATTATTTTGAAGGACTTTATTTTATGCACCATTTGAAAATGAATAAAAACTCATCACCATGAACACTTAACAATGGGTTTTACTCATATGCATCTTCGGTGTGCCATTATATGTCACGCTTTAGCACCAAAATATTTGCCATCTATGTATTCTAAACTTATGTTATCCATGATTACAGGTTCATCTAGGATGATCTTGCATCAAACTCCCTAGGTAACTAAAATGTAAGCTCCCATTTACATGTAGGTTTTGAGTGGTATATCCAACCTTTTATTCGATTGTATAGACCATGGTGTTACCAATAAACTTTTTTCCTAGCTCAATAGGCTTTATTTGAAGTTCATCCTCATCCAAACCTTTGTTGGATCATAAACGATCCTTCTCCACCTAGTTCTAATTCCTCTTCTCTTCCTTATCCTCATATTCACTCTCTTCATTCCTCTGGTGGATCTACATCCACCCTTTTTATTCCACTTGAAACAAGTGTTATTAACACTTATTCCTATATCATGCACCATACAACTTAATTCATGTGTGCTTATTCTTTCTTTCTTTCTTTCTTTCTCTTCTCTTCTTCGTATTCCTTTCATGGGTTTGTCGCAACCTTTGACCAACCACCTCCACCTAGTGTTAATAACACTTATAATCATGTGACATCATGCAAGTATAATTTGTGTTCTTTCCTATACCTTATTTTTTATTTACTTTTGTAGACTTGTGACCACTTGTTATTCCCATGAGTCAATACCCACTAGTTTTGGTCCACCTCTTCTAGGTATTTTCCTACCCATGATTGCATTAATCATTTGACCATCCTTCCTTTATGTGAATTATACTCTTATTATTCATATCCACTTATTATTTTTAAAGTATATATAGTTTAAATTATTATATCCTTGTGTATTCAGTAAGATACCTCTTCAAAATCATCTTGTTAACTACTTCCATCTCCTCTGTGCTGCTCACTAGGAACTCCTGTGTATTAATTCCACTATGTTCATCGTTATTTTATTATTATGTTTGGATGCCATTTATATCATGCACATACTTTTGGGATAATTTTTTTCCATTATCTTATCCTTTATTCTTATTCTCTTTTCCATGTACAATAAAAATTAATCCTTATTTATCAGCTCCAAGTTGATCAATTTTTGTTCTCATATCTAACAACTTATTAATATCTCATGTAATGATACTTGCATTCTTATCATAAATTTTGGGATTATATATTATCTATTCCTCAATACATATGTAGGTAAAATCTAAATTTTGTGCTTCCTTAGGTGTGTATCCTACCTTCACCTCTTAGGAAGATACCTCTCCTTATTCTCTCTCTAAGTTCATTGCATTCTACTGCATGTGGATTTATACTTTCTCCATTCTTTTTGTTATTCATACAAAAAAATAATTTGATTTATGGGAATACATATTTACAATCTTCCTCTTATATTCATATTCTCTTCCACCCTCTCTACTAAGGATCCTCTCTTTCTCCTACACATTATTCCCATCTTCTTACACATCTCTTTTCTTTGGGGTAGAACTGGTTTATGCCTCCTTGAGATGATCTTATCCAACACAACTTTTCTCATCCTCCTCATATTTATCACATGATTTCTATGATTTTTTTTATAGTTTATTCACAATATCTTCATTTTATAAGGCATCTTCTACCTCATATAATCCTACCATTGCACTTCCTTATTTTTATTGACCTACATGCCTCCTTATGGGTATGCTTTCTATATATTTTATTTTTTCTCTAGCCATGCTCTCACATGACACTTCCATTATTATCTACTACTATTTACATCTCTTCATACCTAGGCATGTCCTTATATTTTTGTGCCTCTATTGGTTTTTCACATTAATTGCCATCCAAGCTCCCAATTATGCACATGGAAACTTTTACTCTTCATTCTTATCTCTTGAAACATATTTTGTTGTCTCCTTCATCTATGATTCCTCTTGATAAGTCTATTATATAGTTAATAAATCATCTAATACTTCTCCCTCTTTAGGCATAGTGAATATGGCATCATCCCAATCCTCTATCAAGTTTTCTTCTTATAAAGTTTGCACATAAACATTTTCCTCTGGGATGCTCCTTAGAACAATTTTACACTGTCTAAATTATGTATCCTCCCCCTCATTAATTTTCATGAAAATATTATTATATGTACTTCATCACTTAAATCATTTGAATATTTTTCACCACTAGGGATATTATTTTTTATGTCCCATCTAGATCAATAATTTTGAGACCATCTAGTCTCAACACCTCATCTTTTGTCTGTCCTTCAATATCCTTTTATTTTTGAGATTTCTCCAACACTTTTTTGAACTATCAAATATCCCACTACATGAAAAATCCAACTTATTGGAGTATTAAATGCTTCCTATTAAAAAATAATTCTTTATGTTCAATACCCAACTCATCATCCCTTCAAGGTATTCTCTCCTTGAGAATGTTAGCATGTTACCTTCCACCTGTCTTCTTATGTTCACTAATAATTTTACATGCTCAATAATTTTTGCATGTTTCTCTTATTTTGAGGGTACTCTCACATTCCTCATTGTAATCTTTTTTCCAAATATCTTCCCAACCTATGTTGATATCTTCTATAGCACATCTAATTTAGTTACTATATCCTCTATCATTGATATGAGTTGTGACTTCAATTTAATCCCTACCTTGGCCTTATTTTATGCCATATCATTCATATGTTTTTTCCATCCCATTAAAAAAAAATGGATAATAACCTTGGACATATTGTATCCAACACTTCAATTATAAGATATGTTCCTTCTCACCTCTTTCCATTGATACATGAATGTGCTCACTCCTAAACCTTCTCTACTACTAATTTAATGTGTTATTCAAATTCCCACTTTACACTTAGCATTATGATTTTATCTTTTTCACTTAGTCACTATGGGTTATATCTTGCCCATAAACTTTTCATGCTTCCTTATAACACACTCTTATGTCATGATCATGTGAAGGTGCTCTAGACTTTAATAGCTACTACCATGAAATCCCTATTCATGATCCTACATAGCTTTTCCTCAAAGTTTTATTTTCAACTCCTTTCACTCATTCGTCCTTTTACATCAAGAGAAATACTCCTTGGCTAGCTCTCTCAAATCAATTTGTTTTAATAACTACACCCTTTCACAACACTCACTACATCTTCTTGTAGATTTTTCTCCTATTTCATCTCCTAAGGCTCTTGACATTGATATGATACCACACATGAATTAGGCATGGATGGGGTCCCAATGAATGGAATCTAATCAACACACCCTACAATATTTTCTACAACACATCAAAATCAAATTCATTTCTTATTATTCATTCAACTAATAAGGGTTGTTTGATGTTATTACCTTGATTTCTTGTGCACCTCATATATAGGTCTATGCCATACACTCTTTCATAATATTTTAATGTTGTTGTTGCTTCCACTCTTTCTTGTTTTCTCTTATATTCTATGTAAGGTTCCCCTTGTGCACTCCATGCCTTGACCCAAAACTATAAATCATTTATTTACTTGAATTCGATGCACCCTGCTATTATGCCTATTTTTATCACCTCCCTCATTTTTTAATAAGTTTTATCATGTTTTGGTTATAACATATTGATGACTTAGGTCATGAAGTTTAAAACTATTGGTAGGGGCCAGCTCATTTGTATTCCTTTAAATATTCATCCTTTCTATGCATGTGAAATCATTAATAAAGTACTACATTGAATAATATTTAATAATCATAATATTAACTTAAGTGATTTTATATAATTAGTATCACATTAAGTAAATTATATATACAATTCAACATGGATTAATTCTCTTTAGTTGTTTTAGTTTAGTTAACATCCTCTTCAAATTTGACCATTGTGAGTAGTGATAGTTTTGTGGTGTTGAAATTTCTTTTTAATTAAAAGTAATATAGATGAAATTTATATTGAGTTGATATAGACAAGGTAAACCAAATTATTACTTTTATTGATTGCACTTATCATGTTTTCAAATGAATAGATTGTCACATGATGATTATTTAATTTTAAAATATTTCATGTATGCACCAATCATTGACATGTTTCTAATAATTTTATCATAAATTATATATTATTTTCAGTCACCTTAGAATGTTTTGATAGAATAATGTTTATTATTTTTTGGAAATCAATTTGAATTTAAAATAATAACATATATTAAAATACCTAGTGTTGATATTAAAGTCTCATTTTTGATTTTTAAACCTAGGTTCTAATATCAAACATGATTCAGGTCATGTAATAATACATGGGATTAATATATTTGATAGTCCCTTTAGGATGTGTAACTTTAGAAGGTGGTAAATATATCTAATTTTATGGAGGAAATGTAATTTGGGGATTTGATTTGTTGAACCATCGTATATGCAATGGGTTTAAAGAAACCCTCATGCATTTATGACAATTCAGTGTTGAATCCATCATGGAAAGTTGGAGTGTGGAGGTAAATGAGCTCAAGGATCAATGGCTGATTATTATAAATATGATACAATTATAAATTAATATGCTTTTAATGCATAACATGTGTGCCTCGATCAAGGATTTAGAAGTGGTTTTGGTGAATAAATAAAATTTCTAGTTAAAGTGGATAAATAATGGTTATTTTGGTTGACCTTGTTAAGTTTGTAATCAGATGAATAGACAATAGTAATTATGCATGAAATCAAGATAATTAAGAGGTGGTTGATATAATATAAAAGTGGTGATTTTTTTTACATTTCACAGTTATGAAGCTTGTCATAGAATTGAAGCTTTGTCAGTTGAATATTGTTGCCTAGGGAGATAGAAAATAACAAATAAGGACTTCAAAGCTGATATTCAATGAAAGTTTGAGTGGAAAGGTGTGAATATAGCTCTTTGTTTGAGTTTAGAAACAATTTTGATGAAATATTTTCATTTTCAAAAACCAGTTGAAGATATGTGGTTTACAAAATAAAGATTTATAGTTTAGACTTATTATTTTGGAAATATTTTTATGGATTAAGCTTTGTTGAAATTTAAGTTAGCTCATTTGTTGAACTAAATTAAATCGATGCCATATTTGAAAATAATGGTCAATATTTTCATTCCATGGAGAATTTTTTTTTTCTTTCAACCTTATCTCATTATTTGTTGATGATAGTTTGGATACCCAAAGGAGTCTGCATGTTTATTTTATTTTGAGAAGATAAAATGGTTTTGATGTATGCATTTTTTTGTTCAAACTATTTTCTGCATGAAATTTATTTTATGAATACATTCTCTGTTTTCAAGGTTGTTAGTTGGTACTAAAATATCTATTTATATGAATTTCAAAATTATGAAAGTGTTCAAAATTATGAAAGTTTATGGGCATACAATGTTTTTTCATGATAAGTTTTTCCAATAAATAAAAGATTTTGTCAAATAAGATTCTTATAGGTTTCTATATGTAGTTTCCTTAATAATTTTTTATATTTATAATGGGTATTATAGAGATGAAATAAGTTGGATGAAGTACATGGTTTGTCATATTTCTCAAGGTTATTAGTAATATTTTAGTGATCTTGATTGAATATTATAAAGGTTTGGGATCTATGTAAGCATACATTTGTTATTTTTTGATGCTTGACCAATATATATGCCATGGTTTTAATTTGTGAGAACTTTATTCATGAATTGATATTTGAGGAAATTTGTCAAGTTTGCATGTATATTCTCAAGTATTGGTCGTTATTATATGAAAATAAGTTTTCAAAGGTTTCTATTCATTTTTTTATGAAAGGAAACATATAAAAATATGCATGGAGTTGTTTCACCTCAGTATTTGTTAAATTTATATAAATGGAGTATAAGGTTAATTATATTTCTTTTCAGTGATAAATTATGCATATAATCTTACTCATAGTCTCTTTTAGTCATTTTGGAGAATAATAACATCAAGTATTTGTAGTTCAAGTATAAGCATTTGGTTTTGAATGCATGTTTTGATGAGTTGCTAAAATGGAATGACTAATTTTTGATATGTTGTTGCTAATTGATATAACTAATTTTATTTCTCCTCATTGGTTCATTTGATATATTGTGCTACAGTTTGCATCTTTATTTGGATGGAGATATTTGATTTCATGAACAATTTTTAAGTAAGTTGGTGTATTTGATATAAAGTGAAATCAAATTAATATAATTAACATAAAGGATTTTTTTGGCACATCTGAGTTTGCATTATTTTTTGTCATTGGTATGTATAATAGAGTATGGACACACACACACACACACACACACACACACACACACACACACACACACACACACACACACACACACACACACACACACACACACACACAAGAATATTAATTTGGATCAAAGGTGAAATATACAAGGCATTTTTTGATATATAAATATGTTGTAAAATAACATGGATAATTAATTTATTTTATCTTACACGTAACTTTTTAAACTTATAGCAATTTTTACATTTTTCAAACTTATTTTGATATATATATCATGCATATATGGAATACATATTTCATCACTACTGTAACTAAGGTTTGATTGTAAATATGTATTCTCTTCAATTTACAATAAGTTATGTAAAGTTGTGAGTTTTTCAATTTGTAAAATTTACACCTGGTTATTTTTATTATAAATGATAAAGGTGATGTCTTAGATACATGTATACTATTTTTAGTAATTATTATGTATACACTTCTTTGGTATATCAGGGTGGACCCTAGATTTTCATGATTCTAGTAGAAATATTTGGAATAGAGATGATGGTAGACATAGTGAGGGTACTTATTTATGGGGTAGTTCTTGAGGTCAATTCTATCACAACTTTAGGGATGCTAATACATTTACATAGCCATTTATCCAAGCAACCCAAGTATCCATTAAATTTGATGCCTCTAATCCTATTTTATAGATTGTAATTTATTAGTTACTTGTTAATTCCTTAAATTTACTTGATAATATCGATTGGAGAGGAGTGCATTGAAGAACTCATCCTCATAGGTGAGGAAATCCAAGTGAATATTCTTAGCATATGTAAACCACCATTCATTATATCCCACATAATAACCCTTTACATGGTCAACCTGAGAATGTACCTAATTTTGATACCAAGCTTGTTCAATCAAATTCACTAGAGTTCCTTCCTTTAGGCCTGATAGACCTGCTTCTTCTAGTAGGAATGGTCCTAGTAGCCCTATAATAGAACCTATGGTGACTAGGATGATAAAAAAAGTAAAGTTGGAGATTGATGATAATTTTAAGGGAAAATTATTAATTGATCTCCCCATTGCTTCTATGGAGTATATAGAATGCCAAATTGATAATGGCATTCCTTTGATTGATCTAGTTTTAAATGTTGAGTCTAATTGAATGGTAATTGATTTTATCTTCATATTAATAATTTGACTTATTGTCATGATACTAATTTTTTAGCATGTGGATATATTATTTTTGATAATGTTTAGTATATTTGTGTGACAATAGATTCATTTATGCTTTAAAAATTTATTTAATTATTATGGATAAATGCTTATAGAATTTAATATTAGTATTTATTTAATGTTATTATGCATAGTTAGATGTTTATTTGAATGTTTTCAAATGAGATAAGTCCATTACCCATTAGAAATATTATTGACCTATTATATTTTTAAATTTGATCTATTACAATTTATTAAAAGTCTAAACTTATAAAGACTAAATCGTTTAAAGTTAACAACAACTAGCTAAAAGTTATTTGTAACTTATTTTTGAACTATTTTTGAAAGAGAATAGTTTATAAGTAGATCAAAGATACATTAAAAAGAGATAAACACTCATATGTGAAGATATATTTTTGATGTTCGAAAGTTATCCATAGTTATTTTATTTTTAGTGGAAACATCTCTAAGATCAAATGACTATTTATAAATAGATCAAACAATACATTCATTTATAATAAATTAATTAACTTTTTTAGTGTAGGTATATCTAAGTTTCCTATTTATTTTAGATTTAATATATATTATAATATTATAAATATGTACTTATATGTGTAGAAATAAATGTACATAACCCAATAATGATGAATACGTTACATATTGTGACATTTTATTAAAAAAATTATTAAAATTGTTGTATTTTTAATACTATTTATACTATAAAAAATTGTTTCTCCATAAATTTTATTTCATTTTATTCAAAGTCGACTCTTGTTTCAATATTTTTAACTTTTTTTTGTTCATTTCAAATTATTATGTATTATTTAATTTTAATTTTCTATTTAGATTAACTTAATTTAGATTAGATTAATTTCTATCTTAAGTTTAGATTAGATAAGTTTCTATTTATTTCAATTATCTTAAATTCATTTCTTTCCCTATTTTCTTTTCAATTATGTTCTGTGTTAGCTTTCACTACTTATTTCATATTTAATCTTATCACTCTTTATCCCTTTTATCTTGTTATTCTATCTTTACTGCTTATTGAATTCAAAGAAACTTCATTTAGTTCTAGTTTCATTATCATATTATCATACTTACATAATATTAGCATTTTTTTAATTGATTAGTTTTATGCTCTTTACTTATTTTTTAGTTAGTAGTTTGAAGTTAGATTAATTTAAGTTAATATTATTAGTTCATTTTCTTATTTTTATAGATTAATATTAGTTAATTAATTTTAGTTCAAATATATTTTAATCTTATAGAATGATTGATATATCTTTGCATTTTTTATTTTGAGATAATTGTAGTTCTTTTCTATTTATTGTTTAGTTAATATGTTAGTGTTTATTTCTGTTTCTCTATTTGATTTCCATTTCCATTTAATTTATTTATATTTTTTTCTATCGCTTATTTTCTTTTGATTTTTTTTAAAGCTTAAGAGATTAAATGCAATAAGATTTGACAAAAATTATAACAGATCATAAATCTTCCTTAAAGAGACTACCTATTCCATAAGTTTTTATCTATTGGATAGGTTAAATAATATAGTTATTATATGATTCCAAAATTTTTATATTTACAAGCATTTGATTTTTAAAATATAATTATGCATTTTTTAATTTTTGACTAAGTATATAGTTATTATCTGATTCCTTTTGTGTGTGTGTGTGAGAGAGAGAGAGAGAGAGAGAGAGAGAGAGAGAGAGAGAGAGAGAGAGAGAGAGAGAGAGAGAGAGAGAGAGAGAGAGAGAGAGAGAGAGAGAGAGAAGAGAGAGAGAGAGAGAGAGAGAGAGAGAGAGAGAGAGAGAGAGAGAGAGAGAGAGAGAGAGAGAGAGAGAGAGAGAGAGAAGATTATTGTATTTATTAGCTTAAAAAAAATTAGAAGTGTTGGTGGTTTATCTTTTTAATAGATCTTAAAATTATAGAGGTCCCAAGATCAAAACCCCCTAAAATCAATGTTTTTTGACTTGATCCAAATATTTTTTCAAATTTAATTTAATTTGAAATCCATTTTATTTCATATGTTAAATTTTCTAAAGCTTTGACTTATCATTTACTTCTTCAACTTTTTACTTAGTAAATAATATTTTGACATAGTTGTGTAACTAGTCAATCTATAAGTTTTAGCGTATTAAATTTGAATTGTTAAAAATACAAAATTTAGTTAAAATACACTATAATATTTTGTAATTTTATAGTAAATCTATATTGTTCATTATTAAGATACAAATCTATGATACAAATTATGTTTGTGTATTTTTTTTTATATATGTAATGCTTATTTTGATATAAGGGCATTGTAATTACAACGACACACTATATGTGAGTGAAGAAGATATTGTTATGGTTATATTACAGTTTTTTATCTTCATTTGTTGCATTAAATAATAAGAAAGATTAATTATTTCTATATGGATGTAGTCTATATTGATTGAACCACATTAAATTTGTGTCTATCTTTTATTATGTTTTTTGTATTTTATATCTATATTTAATTCATTAATATTGTTATGTATTCTATATTCCTAAAAATTTTCAAATTTATATAATTTTAAAAAAATAAATTATTTAATACTTTTTTTCAAACCCAAATCCCGCCTTGCAAAAAAAAAATTAATAAATAGTTATTTTATTTTTATTTTTTTCATTTATGTTATTTACATGCACGTACACACGCCACACAATATATATATATATATATATATATATATATATATATATATATATATATACATATATACATATATACATATACATATATATACATATATACATATCATTATACATATATACATATAAATATAAATATACATATATATACATATACATATATACATATAATATACATATATATACATATACATATACATACATATACATATACATAACATATACATATACATACATATACATATACATACATATACATATATATATATACACATATATACACAGACACACACACACATATATATATATATACACATATATACACATATATATGCATATATATATGTGTGCGTGTGTGTGTATATATGTATACATGTACATATGTGTATATGTATATGTGTATATATGTGTGTGTGTATATATGTGTGTGTGTGTGTATGTTATTTACATGCACGCACGCGCACAACGCGCGTGCACACACACACACTATATATAAACTATACTTTTCTAAAATTATATGAGTTTATAGTTTATTTACATGCATATTTTATAGTTGTGTATATATATATATATATATATATATATATATATATATATATATTTATATTTATATATATATATATACACTTTTCCTAAAATTATATTAGTTTATTTACATGCACATAATATTATATAGTTTTGAAAAAGTATTTTAAAAAAAAAATTATTTATGAATTTTATTTTTTCAAACTTTGAGTCCCATTTTGAAAAAAGAAAGAATTACTAAAATGTTGATTTTTTTTCATTTATGTTATTTACATGCACATAATATTATATATATATATATAATAAAAAAAGGCTTAAATATAGATTAGTTAATGTATTATTTTAAAAAGTTTTCTAGAAGAGTTGGTGTTTTATATTTTTTCTAAATATTAAAATTAAAGAGGTCCTGAGTTCAAAACCTCTTAAATCAATCTTTTTTGACTTGGTCAAAATATTTTTTCCAATTTAGTTTAATTTGAAATTTATTTTTTAGTTTACGTACCAACTTTGATAAACCCCTGACTAATCATCTACTTCTTCAACTTTCAATTTAATATATAATATTTTGACAAACATAATCATATAACCAATCAATCTATAGGTTTTTATATATTAAATATAGATTGTTAAAAATGCACTATAAAATATTATAATTTTGTAATAAATCTAGGCTGTTCACTATTAAGTTACAGATCTAATGGTAAAAATTATATTTGTTCGTATTTTATTTATATGTAACCCTCATTTCAATATGAGGGTATTATAATTATGGTAACACATATGTGAGTGAAGAAGATATTGTAGTGGTTGTATTTTAATTTTTTTACCTTTATTTGTTGGACTGAATAATAAAAAAGACTGATTGTTTCTGTGTAGATGTAGCCCATATCAAATGAATCAAGTTAAATTTATGTCTGTATTTTATTGTGTTTTATAAATTTTATTTCCATCTTTAATTCATTAATATTATTCTGTGTTTTGTATTCCTAAAAAATTTTAAATTCATATAATTTTGAAAAAATATTAAAAAAATAAAATATTTATTAATTTCTTTTTTTCAAACCTCAAATCCCACTTTGAAAAAAAAGATAATTACTAAAAAATAATTTTATTTTTATTTTTACACACACACTAAACTCATATAGTTTTAGAAAAGTATTTAAAAAATAAAATATTTATTAATTTTTTTTTTAAAACCCTGAGTCCTACCTTGAAAAAAGAAAGAATTACTAAAATGTTAATTTTTTGTCACTTATTTTATTTACATGCACTATATATATATTGCATGTATTATTTTGAAAAGTTTCTTATAAGAGTTTGTGGTTTATCTTTTTGATAGATCTCAAAATTAAAGAGGTTTTAAGTTTAAAACCCCCTAAATTAATCTTTTTTACTTAGTCAAAACATTTTTTCAATTTTAGTTTAATTTGAAATCTATTTTTTCATTCACATGCCATCTTTGCTAAAACCATGACTTCCCATCTACTTCTTCAACTTTCAACTTAATAAATAATATTTTGACATAGTCACTTAATTAGTCAATCTATAAGCTTTGACACAATAAAGTTGGACTGTTAAAAATGAAAAAATTAATTAAAAATGTAGTATAAAATATTATAATTTTGTAATAATTTTAGACCATTTATTATTAGGTTGTAGATCTAATGGTACAAATTTATTTGCATATTTTTTTCCTATATGTAGCGCTTCTTTTAATATGAGGACATTGTAATTACATCAACATGTTGTATGTGAGTAAAGAGGATATTTTAGTGGTTGCATTGTAGGTTTTTTCTTTTTATTTATTGGACTGAATAATAAGGACTGACTATTTATGTGTGAATGTAGCTTATATTGAGTGAACCATGTTAAATCCATATCTATTTTTTATTATGTTTTTTTTTTTTTTTTAATTTTATTTCTATTTTTAATTAATTAATATTACTTTGTGTTCTATATCCCTAACAGTTTTTAAATCCATATAATTTTGAAAAAAATATTTAAAAAATAAATTATTTAATAATTTTTTTAAAACCCTGAGTCCCACATTGAAAAAAGAAAAAATTACTAAAATATTAAATTTTCTCACTTATGTTGTGTGTGTGTGTGTGTGTGTGTGTGTGTGTGTGTGATCTTGAAAAGTTTCCTAGAAGAGTTATGGTTTATCTTTTTGATAGATCTTAAAATTAAAGATCTCTCATGTTCAAAACCCCCTAAATCAATATTTTTTAATTTGGTCAAAATATTTTTTAAAATTTAAATTAATTTGAAATCTATTTTTAATTCAAGTGTCAAATTTCTCACTATTATATTGCAAATTTAATGATAAAAATTATATTTATGCATTTTTATCTTATATGTAACCCACCTTTTGATATAAATGACTTGTAATTACAATGACACCTTATATGTAAGTGAAGAAGATATTATTCTATTTGTATTGTATGTTTTTCTTTTCATTTATTAGATTGAATAATAAGAAAGATTGACTATTTCTGTGTAAATATAGTCCATATTGAGTGAACCACATTAAATTTGTGTCTATCTTCTATTGTGTTTGCTGCATTTTATTTTCATCTATAATTCATTGATATTTCTCTATGTTCTATATTCCTAACAATTTCTAAATTCATATAATTTTGAAAAAGTATTAAAAAAAAATTATTTATTAATTTCTTTTTTTCAAACCCCAAAACTCACCTTGAAAAAAAGAATAATTATTAAATAGTTATTTTCTTTATGTTTTTCACTTATGTTATTTACTTTCACATTCATATAATTTTGAAAAAGTATTTAAAAAATAAACAATTTATTTTTATTTTTTTTTAAATCGCATTTTCTTTTAAATTTTTCACTTATGTTATATATATATATATATATATATATATATATATATATATATAGTGTGCATGTAAATAAACTATAAACTCGTATTGTTTTGAAACCCTTAGTCCCACATTGAAAAAATAAAGAATTACTAAAATGTTAAATTTTTTTTCACTTATGTTTTATATATATATATATATATATATATATATATATATAAATAAAAATGAGTGCATGTATTATTTTGAAAAGTTTTTTAGAAGAATTGGTCGTTTATCTTTTGACTTGGTTAAAATATTTTTTCAAATGTAATTTAATTTGAAATCCATTTTTTAATTCACGTGCCAACTTTGCTAAACTCCTAACTTGTCATCTACTTCTTCAACTTTCAACTTAATAAATAATATTTTGACAAACATAGTCATGTGACCAATTAATCTATAAATTTTATGGCATCAAATATGGACCGTTAAAAGTAGAAAATTTAGTTCAAAATACACTATAAAATATTATAATTTTATAGTAAATCTGGATCATTTACTATTAAGTTGTAGATCTAACAGTAGAAATTCTATTTGTACATTTTTATCTTATATATGATTTTTTTTTTTATATGAGGACATTGAAATTATAGTCACACATTGTATGTGAGTAAAGAGGATATTGCACTAGTTGTATTACAGTGTTTTTATCTTTGTTTATTAAATTAAATAATAAAGACTAACTATTTTTGTGTGGACGTAGTCCATATTGAGTGAATCAATTTAACTATGTGTCTATCTTCTTTTGTCTTTTTTTCTCATTTTATTTTCATCTTTAACTCATTAATATTGCTCTATGTTCTTTATTCTTAACACTTTTTAAATTTATATAGTTTTAGAAAAGTATTTAAAAAATAAAGAAAGAAAGAAAGAATTACTAAAAAGTTATTTTAATTATTTTTTTTACATGTGCATATATATATATATATATATATATATATATATATATATATATATATATATAAACTCATATTTTTGAAAAAGTATTTAAAAAATAAACTATTTATTATTATTTTTTTCAAATCTACAGTCCCACTTTGGAAAAAGAAAGAACTAATAAAACTTATATATTTAAGTTTTATTAATTTTTTCTTTTTCCAAGGTAGGAATCTAGATTTGAAAAAAAAAATTAATTAATTATATATATATATATATATATATATATATATATATATATATATATATATATATATAATGTGCATGTAAATAAACTATAAACTCATATATTTTTGAAAAAGTATTTAAAAAATAAATTATTTATTATTTTGTTTTTCAAATCTAGAGTCCCACCTTGCAAAAAGAAAGAATTACTAAAACATTAATATTTTAATTTTTTTTTTCAATAATGTTATTTACGTGAACCTTGTGTGTGTGTGTGTGTGTGTGTGTGCGTGCGCGCAATATAAAAAATATCTAAATATAGATTAGTGCATGTATTAACTTATAAAAATTTTTAGAAGAGTTGGCGATCTATATTTTTTGTAGCTCTTAAATTTAAGGAAGTCCCAAGTTCAAAATCCTCTAAATCAATATTTTTTGATTTGGTCAAAACATTTTTTTAAATTTAGTTTATTTTGAAATTCATTTTTAGTTTATGTAGCAATTTTATTAAACCCTTGACTTGTCTACTTCAACTTTCAACTTAGTAAAAAATATTTTGACATAGTCATGTAACTAGTCATTTTATAGGTTTTGGAACATTAAATATAGATCATTAAAAATAGAAAATTTAATTAAAAAAACACTATAAAATATTTTCTAATAGTGAGTCTAGATTGTTCATTATTAAGTTGCAGATCTAATTATAGAAATTATGTTTATGCGTTTTTCTTTAATATGTAACCCTCATTTTGATATGAGGGTATTATAATTACAGTGACATGTATGTGAGTAAAAAGGATATTGTCATTGTTGTATTGCATGTTTTTTCTCTTCATTTGTTGGACTGAATAATAAGGACTAATCGTTTCTTTGAGTACATATTCTATATTGAGTGAACCACATTAAATTTATATCTATTTTATATTGTGTTTTTTACATTTTATTTTCATTTTTAATTCATAAATATGGCTCTGTATTTATATTCCTAAAAAAATTAAAATTCATATAGTTTTGAAAAAGTATTTTAAAATTAAACTATTTATTAAAAATCTTTTTTTCAAACCTCGAATCCCACTTTGGAAAAAGAAAAAAATACTGAAAAGTTAATTTTTTATATATTTTTTCATATATATATATATATATATATATATATATATATATAATGTGCATGTAAATAAACTATAAACTCATATAGTTTTAGAACATTATTTTAAAAATAAACTATTTATTAATATTTTTTTTCAAACTTTAAGTCCCACCTTGAGAAAAGAAAGAACTACTAAAATGTTAATTTTTAAAAAAAAAATTCACCTATATTATTTACATGCACATTTTATATATATATATATATATATAAATATAAGAGAACTACTAAAATGTTAATTTTTTATAAAAAAATTCACTTATATTATTTACATGCACATACATATATATATACATATATATATATATATATATATATATATATATATATATATATATATAAGTATAAGTGCATATAATATCTTGAAAAGTTTCTTAGAAGCATTGGTGGTTTATCTTTTTTCTAAATTTTAAAATTAAGAAAGTCACAAGTTCAAAACCCCTTAAATGAATCTTTTTTGACTTGGCCAAAATATTTTTTCAAATTTAGTTTAATTTAAAATCTGTTTTTAGCTCACGTACTAACTTTTCTAAACCCCTGACTTGTCTACTTCTTCAACTTTTGACTTAGTAAATAATATTTTAACAAACATAGTCATGTAAACAGTCAATCTATATGTTTTGACACATTATATATAAATCATTAAAAATGTAAAATTTAATTAAAAAATATTATAATTTCATAGTAAATATGAATTGTTCACTATTAAATTGTAGATATAACGGTAGAAATTATGTTTGTGCATTTTTCTTTATATGTCACGCTCTGTTTGATATGAGGTCATTATAATTACCGTATCACATTGTATTAGAGTGAAGAGGTTATTATCATGGTTATATTACTAGTTTTTTCTTCATTTATTAGACTAAATAATAAAAAAGACTCACTATTTATGTGTAGACATAGCTCATATTGTATGAACTACATTAAATTTATGTTTATATTTTATTATGTTTTCTATATTTTATTTCTATTTTTAATTCATTAATATTGTTTTGTGTTCTATAATCCTAATATTTTTTAAACTCATATAATATTTAAAAAATAAACTATTTATTAATTTGTTTTTTTCAAATCCCGAGTCCCACCTTAAAAAAATAAAAAATCACTAAAAAGTTATTCTTTTTTACTTAAGTTTTTTACACACACGTTCTTGTAAATAAACTATAAACTCATATATTTTTGGAAAAGTATTTAAAAAATAAAATATTCATTAAATTATTTTTTTTAAATCATGAGTCTCATCTTTAAAAAAGAAAGAATTACTAAAATATTAATTTTCTTTTGAAAAAATTTCACTTATGTTTTTTTGCATGCACGCACATGCGCGCGCACACACACACATATATTAGTGCATGTATTATTTTGAAAATTTTCCTAGAAAAATGGTGGTTTAACATTTTTCTAGATCTTAAAATTAAGGAGGTTCTAAGTTTAAAACTCCGTAAATCAATCTTTTTTGACCTGTTAAAATCTTTTTTTTTAATTTTGTCTTAAAACATTAAATCTAGATCATTAAATATGCATTATAAAATATTATAATTTTTTAGTAAATATGGACCATTCACTATTAAGTTAAAGATCTAATAATGGTAGAAATTATTTTTATGAATTTTTGCCTTATATATAGCCCTCTTTTGTATATGATGGTATTGTAATTATAACGACATGCTGTATGTGAGTGAAGAAGATATTTTAGTGGTTGTATTATAGATTTTTCTCTTCATTTGTTAGACTGAATAATAAGGACTGGTTATTTCTGTGTGGACATAGCCCATATTGAGTAAATCACATTAAATCCATGCCTATCTTCTATTATGTTTTATGTATTTTATTTTCATCTTTAATTCATTATTATTTCTCTATATTTTGTACTCCAAATAGTTTTTAAATTCTTATAGTTTTAAAAAAAAAATTAAAAAATAAACTATTTATTAATTTTTTTTTTAAAATATCGAGTCCCACTTTAGAAAAAGAAAGAATTACTATTTTTTTTTAACTTATGTTATTTACACACACACATATTATGTGCATGTAAATAAATTATAAACTCACATTTTTTGGAAAAATATTAAAAAATAAACTATTTATTAATTTTTTTTCAAACTTCTAATCTGAATTATTAAAATATTAATTTTTTTCACTTTTATTATTTACGTACATATAATAAATCAAAAAATATTAATTTAAGAGGTTTTGAATTTGGGACTCTTAATTTTAAGATCTAGCAAAAACATAAACCACCAACTCTTCTTCAGAAAAATTTTCAAGATAATACATGCACTTTATATATATATATATATATATATATATATATATATATATATATATATATATATATATATATATATATATATAAGTGCATGTATTATCTTAAAATGTTATATATCTTTTTGCTACATCTTAAAATTGAGGAGGTCCCAAGTTCAAAACCTCTTAAATCAATATTTTTTGACTTGGTCAAAACATATACATACATACATATACATACATACATATATATATATATATATATATATATATATATATATATATATATATATATATATGAGTGCATGTATTATCTTAAAAAGTTATATATCTTTTTGCTACATCTTAAAATTGAGGAGGTCCCAAGTTCAAAACCTCTTAAATCAATATTTTTTGACTTGGTCAAAACATATACATACATATATATATATATATATATATATATATATATATATATATATATATATATATATATATATATATATATATAAAAGTGCATGTATTATCTTGAAAATTTATATATCTTTTTGCTAGATCTTAAAATTGAGGAGGTCCCAAGTTTAAAACCTCTTAATTCAATATTTTTTGACTTGGTCAAAACATATTTTAAAATATAGTTGAATTTGAAATCTATTGTTAATTCATGTGTCAACTTTATTAAACCCCTGACTTATCATCTACTTCTTCAACTTTCGACTTAGTAAATAATATTTTGACAAACATAGTCGTGTAACCAATAAATCTATAATTTTTGATACATTAAATCTACATCGTTAAAATTGTAAAATTTAAATTAAAATGCACTATAAACTATTGTAATTTCATAGTAAATCTCGACCGTTCACTATTAAATTACAAGTCTAAAGGTATAAATTATGTTTGTACATTTTTTACCTATATGTAATCCTCCTTTTAATATGAGGGAATTATAATTATAGTATCATGCTATATGTGAGTGAAGATATTATCGTGGTTGTATTGTAAATGTTTTCTTTCATTTGTTGGACAGAATAATAAGGACTATATGTTTCTATATGGACGTAACCTATATTGGATGAACCACATTAAATTTATGTCTATCTTCTATTATTGTTTCTATATTTTATTTTCATCTTTAATTTAATATTATTGCTCTGTGTTCTATTTTTATAACAATTTTTAAATTCATATAGTTTTAAATGTGTCTCACACATTCCCCCAACTATGATATTTATGTATATCTATTTTAGACTGAGTCATAATAATATGTGTTTGTGCATATCTTAAACTTAAACATGAGTGATCATGCAATAAATGATGTGCCAATCTGAGAAAACATATGTAATCTATGTAAAATCTAAGTATAAACTAAACATATATGATAATCTATGATAGAAATTGTACAAATCTAAACTATAACTATTCCACCTTTCTAACAATTTTGGGGTTTTCTATTTCTAGGGCTACTGGATAGTAGCATGATCCCCTTTGCCTATAACACACTGTTCTATAGACTAATTTACTATAATGTTAAAAAATATATTATTTCTAATGAAAACTAGGACTGATTTGTATGTGATTGTATTTAAGTATATTTTTTTAAATCTGAGCTCTATAATCTATGTTTACATTCTAAAAATAATATTCTAAGTGAACTAGGATGCCCTGATCTCTATGACAAACCCATGTAAATACCACCACTTTTGAAGGAAGTTGTTTAACCTCTACAATAATTGTCTTAAAAATAAAATCTATTCATCATGTGCATTAAAATAATAACATATGATATCTACATGATAAACCAATGTAATATGTATACATTACATTGAAACACAAAATAATATGATCATAAGTTGGTAATGTATGATGTATTTTAGATCTATAATTCACAAGGTTATCATGATAGATATAATAATATAATCTTTTATATGAACAAAAAATCTAAATATAATATAAGTAAATTACTTAGGGGCATGGGACATGATGTCGATCAAGGCACCCAAGGAGGAAGGGGAGATGCAAGACATCCCTCATGGCATCACAAATTGGATTTGAATCTAACAATTAAGAGACAAGTTTCATGGCCATAATGCATACATTAAATCATATATACAAACATATGAGGTATGTAAACTAGGGCAAGGGGCCATAATACAAGGGACATAGGCACATGTCACTAACTTTAAAAGAGGGCACACATATAGGTACATGCTTAAATTTACACATACACAAAGATTAAGAAAGGCTAGCTTAGATCCACACGGAAGGACATGTTCCAATGTCCACATACAAAATCAAGAATCACACACAAGGGAATGGGCACATGTGCAAGGAATACATACAATGAAATGAAATGGCTTAGAGCCATAGAATAATGACATATTTGCATGTCTTTGAGTAGATTTAGAATAAAAGAGATGCAATCAGATATAAACTAGTAAAGAGAGAAATAAAAGTATACATAAGCATGTGGTACAAGTTTGTATAAGAGTAAAGATGTACATAAGCTGAGTCTATAGTAGTAATAGTCATAAAAAATTTAATGTGATATAGGATGATCAATATAAGGATATAATCAATGCTAAATTTATGATGTGGAGTATAGAAATTTATAACCTAAAAAACTAGAAACTATGTGTATGATTCCTCCAATGGGATGATATATTAATGTTGAATATGTGTATATGTGTATGTGACCCAATAGGTGAATTGTAACAAATATAGATCTGAGTGGAGGATATGAGTCTTATAATAACATGTAAACACTCAAAGGGAATAATTGAATCATGTATGAATGATAAAATTGACTACATTAACATAGATAGCATACACAATAATTCAAAAATATAAGTAACATAAACATGGAAATTTAAACAATCTAAAATTTGTATTTTATTATAAATATTTGAATATTTTTTAATGTTTGCAAATATTATATTGTTTTTTATTTTATTAGTATAAGCTATGTACAAGTAACATGAAAATGAAACTATATACAAGGATCAAGATAATAGAAATTAGGTACAAGTAAATTATGAGAACATATTAATTGATGAATCTTGTGAGAGACTCACTATCAAGGTGACCTATATCAAGTAAATAAAGAAAGACAACACATGATGTGTGAGGAAATATTAAAGATATATAAACCAGATGTAATGAATAATATATAACTAAAGACGATTGTGAAGTGTGGACATGAATTTGTAGAGGTGAGTGAACTATCCTATGAACTATGGGGCTCTTATGGACCCATCTAGTTATAACTATCATGAATGTTCTATGTGAAGTGTTGTGGGGACACAATAAAACTAATATAGGTATGAGTGAGGTAGATAGAGGCGTAGTAAAATACATATCATGTCTATAACATAAGGGTGTCTCTAATAAAGGTATTTTTGGGAGAGTATCTATATGTGGTAATGCTATATAATTAGACTTCACATGCACTAGTGGCTCAACTGATATTTTAGGTGTGGTAATAGATGGAACTATTATTGGTGATTTTTGTGTAACTGGATATGGACTAGATAAAGGATGCTCATATGTAAGGTCCCCAACTATAATAGATTGATTATAATGTATACACTTAAGACATATGTGTACAATGAAGGTGATGGCTCAAAGATGTTGTATCCAAGTCGTACCCAATAACATGTCAAATTTTCTAACACTAGGTACCACTATGAATTTGGTGGCCACATGTATACGACCAACTAATAATGTACGTAATGTATCCATATTGGTGCTCTGATAAAGGCCACTAAATCCAAAAATAATTATATTTGTTACATAATATCCTAATATAAATAGCCCAAGTGATGTAGAAGTGTAATAGTACACATATTAATGCTTGAATCATTGTCAACCTTAACACTCTAAATATGATGATGATTAATGTAAACTCATATAAAGAGTTCATATAAATAAATTGATTCATCGTTAATGATATTTTATTATGAGAAAGTGATAGGATTCTTGGCTAGTGTTTTAGTATGATACACACTAGTTATATTATATAGAGGGTGTGTGTCAATTGTATGAGTATGCTAGTATGCTAGTGGTGGATGTGCTTGATAATTATAATGAAAAATTGAAGAGTCTACTATCTAATTAGATGTATTCCTTAGAAATGGATTAAAAAAATCATTTATTTTTCTTCAATTGTTTGTGCTTTAGGTTTTTGTGTAAGAGTGATTATATCAATGATATTAGCCTCTATCAAATATTCAATCTTATGTCATAAGTTGATACATCTATTTGTAGTATTGTTAGGGGCCCTGTTATAATCATAAAATGCATTATAATCATTTTTATTTAGAATATGCCTAGTCATATAAACCTCTTTGATTTTAGGGAGAGATGTGGCATTGCATTCTATAAGTCATTGGAGCACATGAGCTAGTGGATCAGGTTGATTTATAAAAGGTCTCCTTGGAGGAGATGATAAAACTAGAAGAGGAGTTGAATCTAATGTTGTGTTAACTATATTCTTGTGATAATTATTGTTTTCATTGGGCCTCATCTTAAATGGGGGATTATTTTAAATCTTATCAATGGAATCTAAACTAGTTGTGTACTTTAACTTTCCCATGGAGAGATGTTTGACTTCCCATTCCTTCACTATGTGGTATAAATATATAAATGTTGGAAAAATTTTAAATAATATAGATTCAGTAAGGCTTGTAAAAAAAATTCTTGAATATATCATGGAGTTCTCTCTCTACCATGGGGTTATTCATATTTGCTAATATGGTTTTATATTGTAAGACATATTCATCTATTATCTCATTAAATTTTTTATTGAGTTGTGTAACTTGAGAATAGGAAACATTTTCAATGATGTTGATTGAAGAGTGTGATAAAAACATATTTGAAAGTGGATTAAATGATGTAATATACTAATTATGGAGATCATAGAACCATTATTATGCATAATCATTTAAGTTCTGTGATGGAATAAATTATTCAGGAGCCAATCATTAGACACGTAGTTAAAACATGTTATATGAAAAATGAGTAGATGATGCTATGGGTCACCCTTACCATCATACAGAGTAAGTTTGGGTGCAAAAATATATATGGTGAAGGATTTTATGATATATTTTATGCTAAAGGTTTATGTAGGAGCACATGAGTGTCCAAGGTATGAGATGGTTTAGTAGCACCTTATTGAAGATGTAATACCTTGTCTTACAAGGAATAGATCTCTTGCCTAAGGGATTTTACATATATAGAGTAAGGATGCATACTATTCATAATAGGTGTTTTTACTAGTGAGATTTTTTAAGTTATAGTAGGTTGTAGTATAATATAAATTGTCCCAATAGTAGGTGTTGACTACTAGACTTGTACGCTTGTGAAGGTAGTTTTAGGCTGTCACAGTCTAAAGTAACATGGAGAAAATCCTAGGATATGGGTGGCATAATAATAGGATTTAATATATATATTCTAAGGGATTGTTCACCTTTATGTATTATTAAATATCCCTACTCCATACTACCATCTTGTAAGGGAAAAGGGAAGAAGGTAAACTAAAAGGAAAACCTATCTAACTGGGGTGATACACCAAAATGTGACTCTCACTTGTGTAATATGCACTAATAAGGTTAAATAAGAACATAACTTGATTTCACTTCCTAAATGAGAGTCTTTTAAAAATAATATTTCACATATAGGCTTTGTTTGAAGGATGATCTAAGGCAACTTGTTCAATAGGTCTCTCAAAGACACTAAAGAAAGCTCACACTTATAAAACACACAAGATGATTAGAGTAGACTATGAAACCCATAATAATAATGGTTTAATACCTAAAAATAATTAAAAGGAAAGGACATGACAAGATGGGAGGAAGCATGAACTATCACTTTCATTCATCAACTAACCATAAAATACACTGAAAATAAACATTGAGGAGGCATGGATTTTGTCTTAATCATTCAAAATAGGTGAGTACAAGTATTTTCTGAGAATTTCCTTCCCACTAATTAGGTTAAATATCCTTTATAATTCCAAAAAATGGCTTACATATAGATAATTTAGAGAGAGAGGAGACAAGAGCCCCCAAAACTAGGAAATATGACTTTGATTTAGTCTTTCTCCAAACCCAATGTAGCATTTTTTTATTAATATATTTTATTCATTCTCCAAATTTTAATAGGGGTTAATGTGAGACATTTTTTTAAGATTTTAAGGATTATTTAAGAGGTCATCACCCTTGATTTATGGAGTTTGATCATTTCAACAAGCCTAAACGTTGAAAGGAAAAAGAGTGTGAATAGGTGTCATTGAGGAACTTTCAAATTTTTAAACATTATCCAAAATGAATTTGACTTGTTCCAAATTTTAATAGGAATAATATGGAATTAGGATCATCAATAAGGTCCTTTTAAAACTTCTATGCATCATTTAGTACTTGTGAACACTTGATTCCTTCACATGAGCAAAAAGCAAAGGAGAGAGAAATAAGAGTTTTTTACATTAGACAAGGAAAAAATACACCATGGATGGATTATTAGCATGAAATTAGACAAATAATTAGGAATTTAGAGCCATCAAGTAGTCCAAAATATATCATTTTGCTTGCTAAAGCACCCATTCCTTGTAGCCCTAAAACATGAAAATATCATTTTCTAGAAGATTGTATAGACCAAATTAAAAAAATGGGTAAATTTTTATTACCCTATATACCCTTACACCTTCACACAAAATTTCATATCAGAATCCAAGTGGAATTACTTATTTTCCTTCATTTTCTTCTTCAATTAGGCCTAATTAGCCCTCCTAGGCCTAGAAATATAAATCTTGCTCCTGAGAGCTCCCACATGTTTTAAATTACCCAAAAGTTTGTTATTGATTTTCCTTAGTATAATAAAATCCTCCATGCCAAATTTGAGGTCCTAAAACCCTGTTGAAGTATGAAAACCATGAAACTACCTTGTTTCCTAGGCTTATTTGAAGCATGTTTTGGACTACCTTGAAAAAAGTGTCTGGTTTGATCATTTAAAGAATATATTATGTAATTTTTTTGACTTTAATGGCTATTAAAACTCCAAAATGAACTCATAAAATTATTGGAAGTTATCCCTTTCTTAGAACGCCCAAAAAACACCAAAAATCATAAATACTAGGGTATTTGGAGCAATCTGTACAAGTGAAATCAACAAAAAAACCTTTTGGAGAAAATCCTTGGAGTCCTTAAAAAAATACAAGAGGTTTTAGGATCAACCTATGGTATTATAGGTGTATTTTAATACTTTTTTCCATTATTGGTCACTATTAAGGTTTAATAATAATTTAAGACCTATTTGGGGTCTTAACAATTGTTCATAAAAAATATACCCTCTCTCTCCCCTAATGCCACAAGAGTGTTCTTATAGGACCCCTATAACACCTCCAAACACCATTTGGTCCCATGAAAAGTATGAGATATGGTACGGACATTTGAAGTTACCCCTTGGGTGGCTTGCTTAGCATTCTTGAGGCTCAAGAGAGGTTAAATCTGAGTTTTGGGTCTCAAGATCCATTCCCACTTCATTTTTAAGTTCATAAACCTTAAAATAAACCTACCAAATTATTATACTTGTCTTTTAAGTGTTTTTTATCCCTTTATGTTCTCATGGTATGCTTGTTAGAGCACTCAAGGTTTAAGCTTATTTTCTATTTACTATCCCTCAAGGGCACTTGGATGAAAACCTGAGATTGAGTACCTCCTATAGGCACTTATAAACCTTATTAATTACTTTTTACTACCTCAAGATCCATTCATAAGGTCTAATATCTCGTTTTATGCTCTAAGACCAGGTGGACCTACTTAGTCACAAGATTGCCCCTTGCCCAAGAAGTGGGCAAGGTCTAAGATAAAAACACAAGTATAAGCCCTATTTTTGTGACCTTTATTTTAATATGAATGTCTTTTCAAACTCATAACCACCATTTTTACCAAATTTTATAATTTTATCACACCTCTAGTGCCCTAAAAACACCAAATGATTTCATGACTAGTTGGGACTGCCTGCATGTAAAAATCCTATGAATGTTATTTTGGATTCAAGACCTATTAATTCAATTTAACAAAAAATGGATCAATTTATCATGTTTTAAAAAAATCCTTTTAATTATAAATTATGATTCTCCATCATCACTTACCTCTCAAGAGGGTCTAAAACCTTGAATCTCGCATTGAGGGTTTATATGCTAACAAACATTTTTGACCCTAGGGGTTACTATAATGGGTTTATCTATATTATTTACTCTATGAAACTTAATGATAAACTTAAGAAAATTCATAATAAAGTCATCCACACTCTCTTTCATCTGCCATTATTCCAACTTAGTGAGAACATGTTCTTCATAACTAGTTTATAAGTGGGCTCGTAGCTCTCCAAAGAGGACAATTTTTTTTGATTGTATATGTTTGACTGAATTCTTGTGTTTAGGATTCAATATTACCTCGATGATGCTATTTTATGATTGTGATATTTATTTAAGTCTCCAAATGAGTTTTAATAACCTTCAAATATCACCCAACACCTCTTCTCTCTTTCTCCCAGGCTCAGAACTAACTTATCTTCAATTACATCCTGGGAAGGATATCTTATAGTATTTTGAGTGTGTATTAGTATTTTAAGACCTCACATTCTCAACCTATGATCTTCTTTATTCTCCTTATGACATTTTTATTAATATTCATCCATACCTCCACTCCTTCCCTTTGACTAATTGCTATCATTAGATGGTTTTAGGTCAATATTAACACTTGTATAGACTATAAATGATTGCTAGGAATCATAACTATGCATTGGGGTTTGAAGCTAATTAATTAAATATTAATTATACTCATATGACATAGCTTCTTATTAAAGGTATTGTTAACTTTTTTTATGACTCTAAACATATCTCAACCCTCTTCTAACATTTCAAACACTTGTCTTTGCTCAATTGTAAATAATATTAGGTGGTGGTACTTTAGGTGGCTTATCTATTTTAGGTGAACATTAAGTGATACACGACCTTGAGAATGTCATTAAAAATACTTATTAACTTGTAATACATTATTATATCATTTAAAAACCATTCAAACCTCCCTTCCTACTCAGACCTCTTTCTTGCTAGAATAGTGTATTTCTAAATTGTATATGCACTTAGGTTGGCTGTAGGTTTTAGGTGGCATCTCATGATGTGAGATTCTCAAAATAGGGTTTTGAAACTTTATAATTCATTTATCCCTTGATAATTTATTCTTGATTTTAATAAAATATGTATAATGTATAAGTATCTAGGTTCTTATCACTTAATCTACCTTACCTCACACATTCACTACTTTAACAAGCCTAACTGTCAAAACCTACTTAGACATTACTATATATACTCATGTGGAAGTATTCATCACAATATATAAATGAAAAGTTTTCATTAAGGTATCTCTTAAATTTTGATACTCCTCATCAAGCCTCCATAGACCTACCAACTCCACTTAGATCAAACATCACCTTCACTTCATTGTTTTTATCATAAGAGGATTGTTGGAGGTTTCATTAAGCTTTACTACATATGTTACCTATGTATGCAATTTTAAAAGTCTTTTCTCTTGAATCTCAATAAATATAAATATCTTATATTCTATTTCCTTTCATTCTTTAGGCTTGATAATGATCTAGTCTATCAAATAGGCCTAAGTTTTCCAACTAAGGGTTTGTCGCATCGTGCACTATATTTTCACCTTGGCTATAGGCAAAATTTTATATTTTGTATAGCCTATAGGTGAACATTTGGTGTGAAATCAACTTCTAATAATCTTAGACTCATAACCTTTACTTCTCAACAATGTTTAAAATTTCAACTCCATGACACTTTTTGTCACAAACCTCTATGGATCTACTGAGCATATGAAAAACATATGACTATCAGCTCACTTAATTCATAGACCACTATATAATAAGCATGTGACTATAGGTAGGCATATTTAAAGGTAATAAGTTTTATTTTGGTCCAATAACCTATTTTTTATTTATGACATGAAGTCATACTTGCTACAAATAAGTAACTCTCTATATCAAGCAACTTCTTGCATCTCCTTCACAACTCTTCATACTTTGAAACCTGATTGACTGTGTTGTTTTCATTATTTACTATAGGCTCATTAAGATGAATTTGGCTATACTATGAGAGAAATAATTATTTATAAATAATATTATTTGATTTCAAATCTATACTTACTCTAGTTATCCATCAAACTCAACTCATACATCCATAAGCTCATTCAACCTTCTCTCTCTACAAGTTCATATTGTATGAAAATTTGATTATGCTTCCACCTATGTCTATAGGTGACCATTTTAGTGTTTATAGGAATTAATAAGTCATTATCATATCATATTACCTATATAATTACTCTCAATATGATAGAGTATCAAATACATATCATCGATAACCTTAACTTGATAATCACCTACTTTTATGATTCAGCTACATGACTTTTAAAGAAACCTAATTTACTATTGTAGGTGGTCCTTTTTTACTTGTATTACCTAAATGAAAGACCCTTGAGATGGATAATGACATGAAAAATGTGATGTAATAATAAATCAAGAGTTTTAAAACGTTTTTAACTTGGAGAGTCTCAAAATAGCTTGATAAATATGGAGAACAAAGCATTTGGCATTTACCTTAAAAATTTCTAACTTACCTTAAACTCTAATAAACAAAGTTATAAGAAAGTTTCTTTCATTTTCTTGTTATAACTTTGAGTTAGACTAAACACACTTATCTTACTTAATAATTTTATCCCACTTTTAAGGTTCATCAAATAACTCATGAACATGTTAATCATAATGCACTATCCTTTTGAAGGTCTTACAAGAGGATAACTCAATCACACAAGTCTTTTGGTGTTCCTTAGACATTATAGGCTCTGGAGAGGTCTTTCTCTCATATTTTAATTTGTAATATTTATTATATTATGAGAATTATTAATAACATAATTAATTAAAACACTTATTTGCCTTCATGAGTCCTCATATCTCTTATTACTTGTCATTATATTCTTTCTATCCTACCCATTACGCTTATAACTGAGATTTTGAGATCTTAAGAGAGAATGGTTATTTGATGTCATATAAAACATCATATATAGGAAAATTAAGACTTATAATCATGTATAATACCCTAAATTTCATGAAAAACTTACCAATATTCTCTTCACACACTGAACACCTCATGATATCTGCAACTACACTTTGTGGAAGTGTCAAATGACTAACCAGGTTGTCTCAAAAAGGGATTTTTTCAAAATGAAAGTAATTAAGACATTTATTATATTAAATATATTTAAATTACATAAAAATTATATTTAAAACTCTTGAAAATAGATACATTCCATTGATATATCAAGATTGCTAAAAAAATTGCCAAATCTCAATTCAAGACATGCAACCGATTTATAGTCAAAAATACCCTTTTCAAGAAAAATTAGTTGATGATTAAAAAATTTAAAATGTTTTATTTACCCATAAAATCATCCCCATAAATCCATTTTCCTCCATCAAGCTCATAAGTGAAGTAATTGAGGCAAACCTGGACCCTGTCTGGATGATTAGCTCATAGTGACCCCCTTATGTTCTTAGCAATTTTTAATAAATATGGGGGATGAATATGAAAAAAAATTAAACTAATATTTATTTAATTATTGTCCCTAAAACTTTCCAAATTTTAATCTCCTAACACTCTCTCCTTTATCTATACCGAGTACTTGAAAACTACCCTTCTAGAGCTGCCAAGGAGGTCAATATGGGAGATAAAAAGGTTTTTTTTCATTTTAAGACCTAAAAAAATTTTAAAACCACTTTTTTAAAATTTTAATGTAAAAATAAGGTCATTAATATTCCTCAATATCAATTATAACTAGAGAATTATACAAATGGCCTTAAAATAGGCATTTTTTGTACTAAAACTGCCAAAATCACTTGAGAAGTCTAATGAAACTGATTTAAAATGTATCAATTTTAAATTTTTGGGCCTCAATAATTACATCATGTCATTAAAATAAAATATTTAGGTGGTATGGATGATAATTTGACCTATGAGGTCAAAAGTATCAACATTTTGGCGGTAAAATTAGGAAGCATGTTTGCTATGCCTAAGAACCAGACCATTGAAATATATATAAAACTCATAATATAAATATTACACTCTGAAATAATAATTATTATACCTTTAACAATGATCACAAGACTTAACTCAAACTAAGACAATTTCTTAATCCTAAAAGATAAGAAAGAAAAGACAATAAAATAAGGAAATTAGGGTACCGAAACACATGTGCTAGAAAAGCAATTATAGATTAAAAAAATTAAGTAAACTAATGTTAATTAAAAAAATTTGAAGAAATAAAAACTAACTAAAAATAACCTTCAAATAATCCTCCTGTAGGATCAAAAGGAATGTTTTATGGATCACTTACTTCATGAGGTATGCAGTGGCATGAAAAATCACATATGATTGACTTCTTACTTGGTTGAACCTTCTTATTAACTAAAAACATGTTTGAAATACCTTATAATAGGTATACACCATCAAAAATATCTTTACTGAACACATACTAGTCATGAGCTTGAACCTCTACCTATTCAATTGTTCTTCTTTGGAAATCATCTCCAAGATGACCAAATATTGGTTTGTAAGATCAATTGCATCATAACACTCACCTCCTTTGGTTCTAAGGTAGGAATTTTAAAGTATTAGGTTCATTTTGAGATTGAAATTAATCTCTTGGAGGCTCCATATGAGAATATTCAAAGACTTTATGAGGACTAGGAGCACAAAAGGGTTGGTATGGTAAACATGAGGGTTACTAGAGAGTGATGGGAGGAGTTTTATCCACAATACTTGGCATGGAAAAACCAAGATTCATAGCCCAATAAATCCTCCAATATGGAATAATCTTGTTTTCTTGAGGAAGGGTAGGTGCAGTAGGAATAAAAATTATAACATAAAAAGTTTGATCAAGGGTAGGTGGAGATGGTTAAGGTTTCATAGCTTAGATCTCTTGATTCTTCCACCTCATCAACCTATCTACCAACTAGTGGATCAAGGTTATCATTTCACATAGTTCATAAGTCATGACATACTAATTATCCTCTCTAACTATTGCTCAACTACTTGTCAACATCTGTAATGTTATTCTCATCTTCTTTATGAGGTGAAAAGGAATCACTTCTAACTCTTTATCCCAAAATCTCATCACCCTTTCAGACTTTATCGTATTTGGATTGAATTCCAACAAGGATATGCTAGAGGAAACATGATTCTAAATTGGAGATAGAGTAAGAAGAGGTGAGTATGACTATTGTAAGTCTTGATAAAGCTATTGCAGCAAATAACTAGGATCATAGTAACACTGACAAGGGTCACTATAAGGATGATATGAATCATCATAATCTTGATAGGATTGATCATAGGGATGAAAATACTTTTGGTAAGGTTTATAATACTCATAACAAGGTTCATATGGATCATGGTAAGGCTGATATGGATCATGACCATGCTAATAAACCTCATTATAAGGTTGACAAGGAAGTATGGCATAGGAATCTCCCTCATACACAACCATAAAGACAACAATAGGATAGTGCAATGAAAAACACTTGGAAATTATGCTTGGACTATTAGAAGTAGTTTCTTGAGATTTAAGTCTCAAAATACTTCTTGAATAGTGTTGATATAACTAAAATTTCACTAATACTAGCTCCAATTTGTCCCATGAGGTGTGCCAAACATTGTTGACTACTAGACTTGCACCCTTTTGAAGGTAATTTTAGGCTTTCACACTCTAAATTAGCAAGGACATAATCCTATGTCATGGGTGGCTTAATATTTAGATTGAATCTATAGATTATAATGGCTATCTCCCCTTGATGTATTAGGTAGGATCCCTACTCTATATTACCAACTTGCAATGGAAAAGGGAAAAAGGTAAACTGAAAGGAAAACTTATCTAACTAGGGTGATACACCAAAATGTGACCTCCACTTGTGTAATATGCACTAATAAAACCAAAAAAGAACATAACTTTATTGTACATTTCAAATGAGAGTCTTCAAATAATAATGTTCAACATAGAGGCTCGGTTTGATAGATGATATAAGCCAACTTATTTAATAGGTCTCTCAAAGACAATAAGGAAATATCACACTTGCCAAACACAAAAGATGATTAGAGCATACTATGAAACCTGTAAGTAGGGGATAACAACTAAAAATAGGTAAAATGAAAGGGAAATATGAGAGTAATGATAAACAATCACTATCATTCATCAACTAACCATGAAAATACACTAAAAATAAGCTTTGAGGAGGCATGAAATTTGTTTTATTCATTCAAAATAGGCTAGTACAAGTTTTTTATGAGCATGGAATTTCCAAAAATTAGGTTAAGGATCATTTAAAATGCCAAAAACTGGCTTACATATAGATAATTAAGAGAGAGGGGAGAGAAGGAGATGAGAGCCACCAAAACTAGGAAATATGACATTGATTTACTTTTTCTCCAAACCCAACGTAGTATTTTTTGATTAATCTCATTTCTTCCTTATCCAAATTTCTATAGGGTTTAAGGTGAGACATGTTTTTAATATTTTAATGAGTCTTAAATAGGTCATCACCCTTGATTGGTAGAGTTTGACCAATAACAATGCCTAAATCCTTGCTTAAGAACCCTATATTCTTGATCAAGAATCCTTGAAAATAGGCCTTCGTCCTTAAGAGTAGGTCATTACTTCACATTAAATCATTCATTTGAATTATTTCCCAGACCATTAATGAGGTATTCCCATCTTCCTTGGGATTTTATAGCTCTTTGAGTGCAAGTTTGACCATCTTTTTCTAGTTTTAAAAACTACTTCTAAAACTCTTTTCCTCACAAGTTAAAGCCCTAGTTAGGAGCAAGATCACTAAAAACATTATAGTTGAAGTGAATTATTCATGTAACAGTTGAAATTATTATTTAAATTAATAATTAATTCTCTATAGGTTCACCTCAATTTCCCAAGGTCCCATAACTTGGAGGTGATCCCATTGGGTCATTAGATTTCCCATGTACTACAAATCATAATACTACAACACAAAATGGGTGAGAATTCTAATTGATAATAGTAGGTTTAACAATATTATCATATGTGGGGTTAGAGGATTGACCCATAGTATACTTTAGGAGCCCTTTTGGAACAATATAGATAAGATCATCTTGCATATATTAATGTTTATAAATGAAATCTTGTAATTGTTTATTATCAGTCTCATCTAATCGGTTATTGAATTCTACCATGGTAATTTTAGAAGTAGGAAAATAAAAAGTTATATATTTTGAACATTTTAAGAAATTAAATCTATGAAAAATGTAAAAAATAAAATAGTGAAATAGACCTGAGGTTTTGAAATTAATTAATAAGTATAAAAATAAGAAAATACAAACCCTAAGATCATCTAAGGTTAGGGTTTGGACATTATGCGATTAAGTTAGATTCACCAAATGATTTAAATATTTTAGGAATTATGGAATGTAAAACAATAAGTAGATAAGGATTTGATTACATAAATAAGGGAATAAATATATAAATATTAAAAACCACTAGTTTATACAATAATTAATTTATTTACTTAGCCAACAAATAACAATGAAATATAAAAGTGATACTTAACTAGAAAAAATGATTGAGATGGACAAGTGGTACACTAGAAATTGGTGTAGGAATAGTGAAAGGTGATGTCAATAATAAAAAACTATTAGAGTCCTCTTCAGATAGTAGTGTCGTCCCTTTTCTAATAGTACATTATTCTAGTATCCTATTGAACCATGTTAATGACCTTGATCAGATAGAATAATGACTTTCTAGGAGGATGTTCACATAATTTTAAGAAGCATGTATCTATGTGATTGAGTCCTAAATAACTATTCATTCCCTAATTTGACTTATTTTAATGTGAAACCCTAGGCCTCCATATTGGTTAGGGTTTTGAAGAACACAAGTACAAGTGGTGTTATTAGTTAGGTTGGATGTCACCTCAATACCCCATGTGCTAAGCATTTACTACATAACATACCTCAAAAATGGATCAAGTTTAATGTAGGTATCCTAATATAAGTGCTAGAGCAAGTGTAAGTGTAAGCAATGATTGCATGAATGTCAATTTGAATTTTTTGAATGTTTATTGAAAATATAAAATTGAGTAATTTTAGCTCTACTTTGTTGTATATGGATTTATGTAGAAATAAGATAGAATAGGGATCAATGGCATTGATTTACAAAAAAATTTCTATGTTTTTTCATGATAATTGCATCTAATTTCCATCCAAGGGATACATGAATGAGAGTGGTATTTATATAGTGTTTTGGTGCTTGTTTATACATGAAATGGGTATAGGATGACTTGAAAAGGTTTTGGGAAGCCAAAATATATTATTTATGGGTAAAGAAAGTTGAGGGTTAATAGGACTACCTCTTTGCCAATAGTGTAGTCTGTTATAGACCAAAGGGTCATGTTATTGTACAGTTGGCTAGAATGGGTGAAAAAGGGTCATGTATGCCTATGAGATGGCATAATATATATATTTTGATATATCTAGGCATGGTATGAGTGCATATATAAGCTATAAAAGGATCAAAATAGGGCATGTGATAGGTCTAAAGCTAAGTTGAGAATAAGGTGGTCTCAAGTGACACTCATCGCATTAAACTAACATTTTAGATGAATACAATATCTAAGTCTCATTTTCCATTTTTAAACCTAAGTTATAATCTCAAACATTATTTAGTTCATGTATCAATACATCAGATTAATATATTTGGTATTCCATTTAGGATGTGGAAGTTCAGAATGTGGTAAATATATTTAAGATCATGGAGGAAACATAAGGTGGAAAGTTGATTTTTGAACCATGTTCAATGTATTGGTTCAAAGAAACCCTCAAACATTTATGATTATTTAGTGGTGGATCCATTGTTTGAATTTTGAGTGTGGAGGTAAATGATCTCAAGGCTCAATGCTTGATTCTTATGGATACGAGACACTCGATAATTAATAAACCTTAATGCATAATGTACATGCCTAGATCAAGGAATTTATTGGTGGTTTTGGTGAATAACTAAAGTTTCTAGTTATAGTGGATAAAGAATGGTTATTTTGGTAGATTTTATTAATATATCATCAATATGAATAACTAATAGTAATCAAACACATCATTGAGATAGTTAATAGGAAATTACTAGAATGTAAAAATGATGGTTTTCATTAGTACATTTCTCATTTGTGAAGGTTGTCATGGAAGTGAAGCTTTGTCAATTGAAGATTTTTACTAAGGGTGATAAAAAATAATAAGGGCATCATAGCTGATATTCTTTTAAAGTTTAAGTGGAAAGGTATGAATCTAGTTATTTGTTTGAGTTTAAAAATATTTTTTAATGAAATAATTTTATTTTGAAAAGCTTGTTGACGATATGTAGGTTACAAAATAAATATTGATCATTTAGACTTGTTATTTCAAAAATATTTTTTAGAATAGGTTTTGTTGAAGTTTATTTTAGCTCATTCGTTTCACTAAAAGGAATCGATTCTATGTTTGAGAATAATGGTCAATATAGCCATTCTGTGGAGAGATTATATTTTCCTATAAACCATATCTCAGTATTTAGTGATAACATTTTTTGGGTACCTTAATGAGTATGCATATTTCTTTTGAGAAGATATAATGTTTTTTTATGGATGCATTTTGTAGTTCAATATGTCTTCTGCATGCAATTTATTTTTTGAATAATTCTTTATTATTAAGCTTGTTAGTTGGTACTAAAATTTATATTTATATGAATTAGTTCCAAGTTATCCAAGTTTTTAGGAATGCAAATAGTTTTCTTTAAATTTGTTTCAAGGAAGTAAAATAGTTTGTTGAATAAGATTCTTATAAGTTTCTGTATATGGTTTCCTTGAGAAAATAAAGTTTATAATGGTTATGATAGAGATGAAATAACTTAGATGGAATACATAGTTGGCCATATTTATCAAGGTTGTCAGTGATATTTATTTAATATTATAAATTTTTCAATTTTTTATAAGCGTACATTTGTTATTTTTCAAAACTAGATGAATATATATGCAGTGGTTTTATTTTATGAGAACTTGATTTATTAAATTATTTTTGAGGAAATTTGTCAAGTTTGCATGCATTTTTTCTAGGATTAGTGGTTATTATATGAAGAGAAGAATACAAAGGTTTCTATTTATTTGTTTTATGGAAAGAAAATTTACAAATATGCATTTAGTTGTTTTCACCTCAATTTTGTTGAGTTTATATAAGTGGAGTTATAAGGTCAAGTATATTTATTCTAAGTGGTATATTGTGCTTATAATATTTTTTGAAATTATTTTTAGTTAGTTTGGAGAATAATAACATCAGGGTTTTGTAGTTTGAGTTAAGTATTTGGTTTTAAATGCATGTTTTAATTATTTGTTAAAATGAAATGACTAAGTTATGGTATGTTGTTAAGGATTGAAACAATTGATTTTATTTAACCTCATTGGTTTAGTTGAGATCATGTGTTGTATTTTTCATCTTTATTCAAATTAATATATTTGATTTGACAAACAATTTCGAAGTCAATTGGTGTATTTTGATATAAAGTTAAATCAAATGGTTATTTTTAGCATAAGGGATTCTTTGAAATATCTAAGTTTGTATATTTTTGAGTCAATGGTTTGTAGGTCAACATATGGACATATATATATGATTGATTTATATTGAATATTCAAAATATAAGGTAGTCATTTGTTGATATACAAACATGTTGGAAAATTACATGAATAATTAGTTTATTTTGGCTTACACATGGATGGTTAAAATTATAGAAATTTGTACATTTTTCAGACTTGTTTCGGTATACAAATCATGTATATGGATGGAAGATTTCATCACTAGCATGACTAAGGTTTCCTTTTAAATATTTATGCTTTTCAATTTTCAATAAGCTATGGAAAGTTTTGAGTTTCTAGTCTTTAGAATTGTCACCTAGTTATTTTCATTATAAATGATAAAGTTGAAGTCTTGTCTATGTGTATACTATTTTGAGTGATTATTATGGCTATACTTATTTATTATGTTAGGGTGGACCATAAATTCACATGATTCTAGTATAAATTTTTGGGTAAGACACTATCATTCAGTCTAGCCCATATAAGACCCATTTACATGGTCAACCTGAGAATGTCCCTAATTTTGATACAAAGTTTGTTCAACCAAATTCAATTATGCCATTAAATACCATATTTGTTTCACCTGATAGACTTTTTTATTCTAGTAGAGAACACGATAGTATCCCTACATCATAACCCATTATGATTTTGGATGCTAATTAAAGTAAATTTAGAAACTTATGATGATTCTAAGGAGAAACAGTTAATTTAGATTCTCATTGCTTCCATGGAGTATATATAATACCAAATAAATAAGGATGTTCCTTTGACTGATCTAGTTTCATATGGTGAGTCTGATTAAGATGTAATTGATTTTTTTTCATATTAATACTTTGACTTCTCATGATATTGATTTTTCATCATGTAGTTATATTATTTTTGGTGATGTTTAATATGTTTGTGTGGCAATAGTTTTAATTATGTAGAATATATTTATTGGACATATTTAATTAATTATTATGGGTAAATGGGTATGGAATTTAATATTAAGAGTATTTAAATTTGTCTATTAGTATTCATTTAATGTTTTATGCATAATTAGACATTTATTTAAATGTTACCAAATGAGTCAAGGGTCCCCCGCCTATTAGACATATTATTGGTGAATTATATTTTTAAATTTGGTCTATTAGACTTTACTTAATGTTTAAAATTATAAATATTAGGCCATAAAGTTAATTAATTAATTTTTAAAAATTCAATTAAAGTTAAAAACAACAAAATAAAAGTTAGTTATAACTTGTTTTTTAACTATATCTAAAAGGGATTAATTTATAAACAAATCAAATATATATTAAAAGGGGAGAAATGTATATAGGTGAAGATATCTATTTGAAGTTTCTATTACATCCTGATTTATCACTAAGTTGATTTGCCTAATTATCTATGGATTATAATAGTTGTTAGATTGATTAATTACTTTTTAACTAAACTATAAGTCATATGTTGTTATGGGATAGTTATATGTTACTTTGATTTCATAATTTAATTTTTATGAGTTGAATATATTGTGAATTTTTTATATTGATTATTGTTACAACATTATTTTATGTTATAAATCATGATGTATTGGGCTAACTACCTTCTTATTATGAGATGGATGAAAGAGACTTCATCTCTTAGAGCATGACAGAGGGAGAACATCATCAAAGAGAGTGACATAGATGGAGATGGTGAAGGATGACATACAAACTGCTAAACCCATGAAAACACCATATTAAATTTTATATACATTTGTTTTTAGATTATTGAGTTAGTATGTTTTTAAAGTTAATTGTTGTTAAATATTAAATTTTTCATGTTAGTGAATGTTAGTTTAAGTTTAGTACATAAATATGAAATAAATCTCATTGTGTAGACTTAGTGCATAATGTTGTAGTATGATTATGTTAGGTTACTTTACTTATATTTTTTTATGATTTTGGGAATGTAAATCTATGTAGATGATATTTAGTTACTATTATATATAGACTAACAAAATGTCTTTACAATGTTTTAAAACATTAGGCTTATTATTATTGATATTCGAGAATATCATTATATGCCTTAAGCTATTAAAATAATTAAAGACACACACGCACACGCGCGCGTGCGCGCGCACACACACACACACACACACACACACACACACACTAGTGACAACACAAATGATTATCTTGTTATTATTAAAATAAATAATTGTCTATACTATCATTTTGATATAAGAAGATAATTGACATTGTGTTAGTCATATTGCCATAAAAATATAGGAGATAATTACCTTTATTAATTATTAAAGGAGGTTGAATTATCCTAAATAATATCCTAAGATCTAAGCATAGTCTTGTAAACAAACATGGACTATGTTAATATTAAAAGTATAGTTATCATTTTGTAAAATGGTAAAAGTGGAATTTTGAGTAGGGAAATCGGATATGTAATGTAGATTTTCATGCAAATATTTTAAATGAATAAAATCATTATTAATAAAATTAGAAAATTTAATTAAATAGAAATTAACACTTTCTCAAGTATTATTAATGGAAGTTAACTGGCTTTTAGTCACTATTGGAATGAAAAAACATAGATTATGCATGGTGACTATGATTTTGGAGAGTTTACATGCAAGATTCGATGGGTGATTAGAATATGATAAGAGGTGATATGAGAGGATAAGGGGGGACACAATGAAAAGGAGAATAAAAACATAGATTAAGAGGAGAAATAATTTAGGTTCATTTTATCTTAAATTGGAACCAAGCTTAAGATTATTGAAGTAATTATTTTTATTTTATTAATTAAATTTTGATTATGGTTTGAATTCTTAGGGTTTATAAATGTATGGAGTTTTATATTTGAATTCAAGCTTAGTCTTGTGGATGGCTTGGCCATCCACATAACTAAGCCAAACACCTTCTAAATCCCTAAGACTACAAACTAGATTTGTTTTGGGTGTTAAGTTGTAAAGGTAAAATGGATTTGATTTCATGAAAATACAATGCTCGAGCTTAAATAAAAACCCTAAGTAGATGATAATGATGTGTGTGTGTGTGTGTGTGTGTGTGTGTGTGTGTGTGTGTGTGTGTGTGTGTGTGTGTGTGTGTGTGTGTGTGTGTGTGTGTGTGTGTGTGTGTGTGTGTGTGTGTGTGTAACTGAGTTTTGAATCTTTACAGGTTTATACATGTGCATAATATTATTTAAAGAAATATATATTTATAAACTTAAAAATATAAAAATGAATTATTAAGTATATACCTATATACATATATATAAATATTTATGTATGAGGATATATACAGGTTTGGAGTGTTATATACTAACTAGGTCTATGTTAAAAAGTTTTTCAAATGGTTTAATATGGAAATATGCACAATGTCATTACATTTACAAAAAAGTATTTACTGATTCAAATTAGTATATTTATACATATACATGGATTTGATTATATAGGAAAATGTAGATATAGGGTATGTATACATGTATATTCATGTATGACCTATGTGTATTTAAAATGTGAATGTGACATATATCTATACATGTATATATAATAATATATACCTATTTCATGAAATAGATTATAGGTAATAATGTTGAAGTCATTATTATAGTTCGAAACATTGCAAATTGACATATAAACAAACTATGTAGTATGGTTACAAATTGGGTATTTATTGGAATAGAGTATGTCTTATTAGTAATAAAAAAAGGAAGGTTATTTAATTTATATGTTACTATAAATTCAAAAACTAAGGGGATAATTATTTATAGTGTAATCACTCTATAAATATAGTAAAGAATAATTCTGACTACATAAAGGCATGGATGGATGATTGTGAATAAATTACCTTTTGAGGAATGTTTACAAGGGAGTAAGGTCTATTGTGGATGTTTTATAAATTGATTTGTAGATTAGGTTTCACTTGGAACCTTATTAAGGATATATATCTCTAGTGGATTAAAAATCATAGTGTTGGTCCTATCTTTATTATATTCTATTTTCCAAAAATATTTACACAATCGAGGAACTTATTTATGAAGGAAAAATAGGGTATTAGATTTGGAACAGTTTTGGGTCATAATCATACCACATATAATATAAAATTTATTGTGAATCTAGTTATGGGATAAAGGAAATACTGAGATCCTTTATAGATCTATATGCTTGTTCATAGAAAGGTTATTGAATCATATAGTCTTGAAGTAAATTGAAAATACCATAGCATGACAGAATAAGGATATATATATTATGGGATATATATATTTGAAAAGTGTATAAACATATTTTATATATTTATATGTGAACTTAGGTCCACATACACATATATAGATTATGTTAATATATTGGATGCATACCTATAATAATAGTTTTTTATTAAGAAATGAATTCATAAAAACCTAAAGGATAGGATACTATAATTATATAAAGCCCACAAAAAGGTATATTATAATGAATGATTATGCTTTTCATTAATAAGTTAATTATGTATTTTGAATCATTATGACTATTGTTGTAATTGAGTAGTATGTGCATTATATTATGAAAATATTGTTTTATTACATTTGTATTTACTTACAAAAAGTAGATAATGTAGTAAGAGTTTGTATTTAACCCATTTGGTAATTAAACTTATTTGTCATGATTATTATCTATGTGGTAGATAATGAGAATAGAGATCATTCATATGTTTGACAGACTAGAAGTATGTAAAATGATTATTTATATATATAACTTAATTTATATTTTCTAGTAGGAATTAATCAATATGAATTTTTTGGTTATATTGATTTTTAACCAAATCTCATATTGTTGGTACTAAGTAGTGAGACAAATTTCACTAGTTTACTTACACCACTAATACTAGATGAAGGTAATCCATAAAGTGGTGTGTATGAGTTTGATTCATCCTAGAGATTGATAGCTATTTAAAAACTTTGGTTAGAGTAATGTTTAGATATACATTTCTATTTCATATTTATGATTTACATGTTTATGTGATATCATGTTAGAATGTATTTTATTTGTGATCATGCATTAGAAATCTTACAACACATGGGTACTAACATGTCTCTTTGAATTCCTACACCATCACTATCCACCCATCCATGAAGGGAGGGCCATTTCTTTTTTGAGAGATTGTGTGAGGGATCAATGGTTTGTGGTTGGTGTGGAAAAGTACTTGGATTATGCTCTCCCTCCCTACTATAGTAGTTATTGAAGGCTACATTTGAAATTATTGAATATACTAGATTTATAGAGACTTGTTCTCTATGGAGCATTATATCTATTATTATATTTTATGTTGAGACATAATTCCTTTGAAAATGGAATTGATTACTTACTATACATTGATAGTAGTGGCCATATTATTGTACCAACTATGGGTGCATATTAATGTAATTACATTTCTTATGTAGTTATGTTATGTTACATATGATGCTAGTGATCAATAACTACTAATGTTACATGTGTACTTATGTTTAACATACTTAGTTAGTATGCTAAGATCACTAATTAGATTTTCGTAGTGTAATCTAACAAATTAATAAGTTTTATGTATAATTTTTAGAAAAAAAATTAAGTTATTCTAGTAACTCTCTATGGGGATGTTACAATTTTAAAGCTATCCATCCTTATTATCTTTTATATGCAAACATCTCAGAGATCATATGCCTATTTATAGATAAACCAAACATGATACATTCCTTGACAATGATGTAATTCACCTTTTTATCATAGGTATATCTAGGTTTCTTATATATTTCATAAAATTATTATTTTAAGTTTACCAAGCTTTAATATATTTTGGATGATTGAAGATATGTAGTCATTTGATTATAAATCCATGTGGTTGACCTGAATAATGATGAATACATAACACATTTTAACATTTTGTTGATAGTTTGAATGTAACTTTTTGCTTTTCTAAGATTTTTTGTACTAAGACTTTATTTTTCTCAATAAATTTTATTTCACTTTATTCTAAGTAGAATCTTGTTTCAAGATTCACAAAATTATATGTTTATTTTGTTCAGTTTAATTTTTATTTTCTATTTAAATTAAATTTATTTTAGGTTAGATTAATTTTGATCTTATGTTTAGATATGTTTCTATTTATTTCAATTATCTTAATTTTTTTTTCTAGTTTTACTTTCAATTATGTTCTTTGTTCAAATTAACTACTTATTTCATAATTAGTTTTATTTATTTTCTTTACTTTTTTTAGTTAGTTTATTGATCACTCCTAATCCCTTTTATTTTTATGTTATATCTTTATCACTTATTTATCTTTTAAAAATTACATTTAGTTACATTTTGTTATTAGATTATCATACTCACATAATATTAGCATTTTATAATTGATTAATTTTCTGCTCTTACTTTAGTTTGTTTCTTAGTTAGTAGTTTGAAGTTAGATAAATTTAAGTTAATGTTACTAGTTGATTTTTTGTTTTATTTATATTAATATTAGCTCATTTTTTTAATGCAAATATATTTTAATATTATAGAATAGATTCATAGATCTTTGCTTATTCCATTCTGAGATAGTTGTATTTATTTTTTGTTTATAAGGACTATTTTGAATAATTTGGACTTATACCCACTAAAGTAGAGTTTAGAAAATTTTCTCTAAAAATAATTTTATTATGTTCCAAATAAATTGGAATGTTTCAAACCATTTTGACATAGATCATTTTGAATGAATTGGACTATTTTGAATAATTTGGACTTATACTCACTAAAGTGGTGTGGAGATAGTTTTCTCTAAAAAATAAATTTCCTATATTCCAAATAAATTGGAGTGTTTAAAACCATTTGGGCATAGATAATTTCCAATAAATTGAGATATTTTAAATAAAATAGACTTATACCCACTAAAGTGGAGTGAAGAAAATTTTCTCCAAAAATAAATTTGTTATATTTGAAATAAAGTGGATTATTTCAAAGCATTGGGCATAGATCATTTTGAATAAATATTGCTTTTTTGAATAATTTAGACTTATATCTATAAAATGGAGTAAAGAAGATTTTCTCCAAAAATAAATTTTCTTTATTCCAAATAAATTAGACAATTTCAAACCATTTGCGCATAGATCATTTCAATTAAATTGAGTTATTTTAAATAATTTAAAATTATACCAGCTAAAGTGAAGTGGAGAATATTTTCTCCATAAATATGATTTCTATATTCCAAATAAATTGAATTATTTCACACCATTTGGGAGTAGATTATTTTGAATAAATTGGAATATTTCAAACTCGTGGCACCTTTTTGGGCCTTTATACCGATCATTGATCCTTTGAAGTAGCTTTCATTTTAGATTAAGTTAAAATCAGGTTTTGAAGGGACCCCAAAACCCTTTAACAGAATCATGAAAGATAGAGTATTCACAACCACTAGGAAATGCATTCTTGAATCTTACTGGAGAACAGTATATAGAACAGGTTTTACAGGGACCTGAAACCACCAATATAGACCAATAAAAGCACCCAAGTTTTACAACCACCTGAAACCCAAACAATTCCATGCAATAGTATATCTCACCTTACAGTGTCACGTATACATGAAGAAGGGTATGAAGGAACCATGCAAACGCGAACCCCTAGACCCCAGCCCCAACCAATCATTCAAAGACACAAGCCCCAGAACCAACTCCGTTAATGCCCAATCTGTCTACCCAATCATCTGCCCATTCTCTCCCTCTGCTAATCTGAGAGGATACACCACCATGGCAATCAAAACTTTGTCAAAGATGTCTGGAAGCACTATAACATGAGAAAGGACCCCAACTGATAGATGGCGATGGTGAGAAACCAGATCTAGTCTCTAACCCTGAAATGCAGCTTCCTTAACCTTGGACTAAGGGTTTTAGCAGGAGCAGAGCCCCTCCTAATCCATAATCATCTCATCAACAAACACCGCGAGGAACCTTATAGGTAATTCCCTACAGCCAAACCCTCACTGCGTGCGCTGGTCGAATATCCCTATAGCCAAATCCTCTCTGCACACTGATTTTTGAAGTTCCTAACAGAGAAAATAAAATTTCCCCCATATGTTCACTATTTTCTTCGCAAACCAAATCTGGATGGCAGTCCAACTTAGGCTAGAAATCTAGCCCTGTTTCCATCCACGATACGGAAAAATGAAGAAAAATAAAGTACCACACAATAATGGATCTTCTCCTTTTCGTGCCATGCATAAGCACCATGGATTCCTTAGTAGGCTAGGATCTGGTTGCCACAGTCCACGGCCGTGAAGGTTAGGGTTTTAGCATAGCCACATCCGTGGCTACGCTCCCTCTTCCCTCTTCCCTCCGTAGCTTCTTGAAGTAGCTTTCGTTACTAAGATATGTGGCACCATTTGATTGGCTAAATTATGGATGAAAACATATTAAGCAATCTAGTTCATCTACATAATAAAATATCTTGACAATTGTTTTTTATTCAATTGGAATATCTTCATGAGAAAGTTTCACTATACTAATTCAATAATTTCAAGGAATTTCCAACTATAAATCAAATTGCACTTAACTAGATCAATGTAATCATAAATTAGAATCAATTATTTTAAAATTAATTGAACTAGATTTGAAATAATTTAGAATTGATTTGTATGAAATTAATGATATTGTTTATTACTAGAATTATAGTTTATAATTAATAAATAAACTTGAAAGAATTAGGCAAAGTTACATCTTTCTAAACATTATTTCACATCTACTAGCGTGAATTTTTTGCTTTCTCCCAAGAATGTGATGATTGACGTCATTTTAATTCTATAATCATTTTCATCTTTTTGACTTCTATTTCCATTATATATACTTCATGTAACGTAACTCATTTTCAATTTTTGATTTGCAACATAATTCTAAAAATTACAATCACTAAATGTGTTGGAAATTAAAAAATCATCCCCAAAGGTACCTTTAAAAATAACTTCATTTAGTCTTTTTATGTTTATATTGAATGTATTACAATATCTTTTCCCAAAAACAAACATGAAATTTGAACTTATGTAATACATGGCTTGAATAAGTATCCTCAAATGATTGTCTTCTATCTTTGACCAAATGTCAATGTGAGAAAAAGACTATAGTACCACCTTCAAAATTTCTTTGGAATGATCTCGACTGTAGTATGACATATTTTATATTTGATAATCTTCTTTTTTCTAGTATCATGTATTTGAATATATTTTGTTTTGTGCACAATAAATAATATTAAGTCATTTGACCCCAAAATCAATAGTTTTTTAGAAGTAAATTTTAGCTCGTCCTTTGAAATGTTTGTAATTTGCTAAAAAATAAATGAATCATTTATTAACAATATTATATTATAAGAAATATAACATGAAAATTTTCTAATAAAATGTTTTACATGGTACTAGATTGGTCGTTGATGCAATTTTGATTTGCATTTCTTATTGTAACATAAAAACACAATGCATTTCATTTGATTCATTTTTTTACATTTCTTTCAATCTTATAAAGATTCATATAAACACATAAAAATAAATACATGTTCAGGCACCTTGTAACTATAATACTCATTATACATAGATGTACCATTTCTATTACCAGTTTTGTAACATACATATGCATTTAAAAGTTCATATTGAATCCTTATAACTTGACCATAATGTTTTCATATTTTGAAACTATGTCATTCTACCATAAATCATTTCTCATAGACATTGATAAAAATTTAACATTGATCAACCAACATATATACTTTTACATTAATTAAAGTATTATTTATTCTTATGCATACCAATACATATTTTTGTGTTTATGCATCCCATCACAACAAACAAAATAGGATTTACCATTCTAATCCGTAGTTCACTATCACTAAATTTAAACGAATATACACCTTAATAGTTGAACCCCATCCATATACTCCCAATAAGACACATCAAATTAAAAACTATTTAAATTAATAGTAATATAATTATTTATATCATAATATACTTTATTATTATTTTATTGATAACAAACACATGGATACTCTGCATCAAAATTTAGTGTATTGAAGACATAGCATAACACATATTATGTTATTTTAAATTAGGTAAAATATACATGTAAATAACATTATAATGGGTAAATTAAACATGTAAATAAAATTTTAATGGGTAAATACAACCACATTCAAGTCTACACAACAATAAAATGAACCCACACTTCTAAATCCCAAGCTAATGCAAGTCTACATTTTATTGTCTTCTATAATCTCTTGTCCATGAAGAAAAATTCAATTATAACATGTTTAAATAAATAAAGGTATTTAATATATTCTATACTTATATGAAATTGTATAACTATACATTTATTGAAAGGTGTTTTCACCTCTTTTGCCTTGTTTTAGTTTGTATGGGTGCACTCTTTCATTGAAACTTTGGTTCTTTATTCTCTTCAAGGTATAATATAATGTAGTAACTAAAATTTTTCATCATAAATTGATTTGATATTTGTATTTTAAAAATTTGTCTTGTTGTATATTTTTACCTTGTGTTTTTTTTTTGTGGAGGCACCACCCTGCAGAGCTGTGTCATGGGTGATTGCACTGGATACACAAAGTTTTAGAGCTACATTGTGAATTGTTTTAATTGAGACATAAATAGATGAATAAATATTATGTCAATATAATGAATCGTTGATAAATAAAAAATTATATAATTAAAAAAATATTCATGATATTATGTTACCTTACTCAAATTATGATGTGTCATGTTCATTGATATGATTTTTCATTATTATCATTTATTCACTTACATGAAATTCCATTAGTGCTACACACTAAAATATTGCTAAGTTGTTAGGTTTAAAAAAAACATACACATCAAAATATTGTTAAGATGTTATATTTTAAAAATGAATCATGATTATAAAATAAATTAAAAAATTTATGCACCTGGTACTAATCAAAGTGGTTGTTCTTGTATTGGTTCCTTTGAATTTGTCAAACAATTTTGAAATTGAACATTAAAAATTGTTTGTTCCTCAGTTTCTATAGTCAAATATAAATTTCTTTGGAATTTTGTACAAGCATGTTCCAATCGAGCTCCTGTATATATCTGTAACACATCACATGCATCTAAATCATTGAAAGTAGAGATTTCTCCCAAAAGATGTTATCCAGTTAATCTTTTGAATGGCCTTCCTATTTTGTGTGAACCGATCATTTGAAATGTTGGTATGCCTTTGTAGATATCAAAACCTTCCTCTAATCTACTTTTTTGTGAATGGAGGCTGAAACCTTGTAGCTAAAAATGAGTGGGATCCTAAAAAAAATTGATACCTGTAATATGTGTCCAATCAAATCCATAATTATTTGGATCTTATAGTATGACACCTATACCTTACATGTAACAAAAATCACCAACATGCATATTCTTGAGAGAGGTCTGAATGGTAGAATAATGTTCTAGTTTGTGGATGATGAATACACTTAAGGCCTTGATAATAAATTTTTTAGTCAATGCCTGAAGAAATAGGTGAAGATATTCTTCTTTGAAAATTTTAATGAGATTTAAAAGATCAATAATTATCAAATCAATGTTTAGACCAAGAATGAACATTTCATTAAAATATTCTAAAATGGATTGCCAAAGACATGGGGGCTCATAATGCAAGCTAAATCTTTTTGTATCTATCCTAGGAGGTTGATATCCATCATTACGTACATAATTTTTCAATAAGTTTAATGAATCTTGAGATAAGGATTCTTGTTTGAACTTATTTTTCTCCACTGGTGTGAGTACTTGTATGGCATCTTTCAAATCTATGTACAAATATGCTTCTCTTGCTTGTCTTATTTTCTTCAATGTTTTTTTTTCATGACTGTAGGGTATCTTAAATACATGTTTGCATGGTGGAAATTAGAAGTTTTTTCCCCTTGTTCATGTTTTTATTTCAACATATGTTGTATTCTAATAACCAAATTATCTCTGTCTATCAACCCATAAATTTGAAGATTGTCATAATTATTCAAATAAAACCCAAATGTTTCACAAGAAGGAGAAAAAATATTTTTTGTCAACTCCATTTTACTAGATGTAAATTTATTGACATTAGCTATAGCTCGATGGATAATTCTCTCTTCTTCATTCCATACTTATATCTAGAATTTAAGGGCATATTCAAGTTTATCTTTATCATAGGCAAGGATTATTCCAATCAAAGAAGATTTTTTTCTTGATGTAGTGTTAAATAAGTATATATTTGCATGCATGTTTGGCAAACTAATCAATTCAAAATACCAATCAGCAAGAGTAATTTTATCACCACAATAAAATGGAAGATGTTGATGTGGATTTAATTTTAGTTTTGGTATTTTAAACAATACTCTATCCAAATTCTCTTTGAGTGAGGCCTTCTTCTACCTTTTATTCAAATTCTCTTTGAGTGAGGCCTTTTTCTAAATTTTAAGTGTGGGAATTCCTTTTTCACCTGAAGACATTCTGCAAAGCAATTGAAATTATTTAAATATTGATCCTTTGTAAAATACAAGTTGCATATTGCATTGGTTAATGAATTTTTTTGTGTTTGTGTAGTGACTAAATGTATATCAACAAATGTAAATTCTAAACTACAATACAAAATACATATTAAATGTTCTTAATATATGCATTGACTCAAACTTAAACCAATAAGGTATGACCAAACCTAAAATAAATTATGTGCACCAACCAATATAATCTGATGGGCAAAGGAATATATAAATATTTTTTTCAATGGAGAAAGATGATGGGAAGTATGTTTCTAATATGTGTTAAAACACCCATCAATAGGTATCTTCAAGGTATCTCCTAGGAGATACCTTTCAATCATGCACAAGATTGAATTTTTATTACAAGACATCTCATAGGAGATATCTTCAAGTTAACCATGATGGTATTACAAGTGTACTTCAAGGCCCTTGAAGGAATCTCCTAGTGGGCACCTTGAAAGCACTTTCCTTCACCTTGAATATATCTCCTAGTAGAACTTTCCTTCACCTTGAAAGCACTAATGTTTGATAACTTGATAACTTGAAAGGCCTTATAATACTTGAGAGAGAATTTATTTTAGGTCCTCTTGTACACATGCTCTTTCCACCTCAATTTAATTTAATGATTTTCCCTGTTATGTTAATAGTTTCAAATCCAAGTAATTACCTTGTTGTACCTTTGAAATTTTCTCTTCCCTTGATGGTCCTTTTAATATCTTTAAGGTATCTCTTAAGAGATACCTTAAAATTACCCATGAAGGTATTATAAGGCCCTCGAAGGAATCTCCTATTGGCTACCTCAATATTGAACTTGCCAAGTGTTATTGAGGTTTGTAATATCTTCAAGTTATCTCCTAGGAGATACCTTCAAGTTACCCATGAAGGAATCTCCTAGTAGATACCATTGATACCTAAAACTCTCACTCTCTATGAATAATTTCCTTTGTAAAGCTTTATAGATGTGGGATGAAATTAAAATCTATGAAGTAACCTCCAAGATTCTAGTGATTCTTAGAAGAAGTGTTGTGGTGACATGTTTCTCCCTCCAAACTGCCTCTAGAATTCTTGTTAGAAATGGGGTCCACTTCCCTTAATCAATGGTGCACCTTTACTTTAGTTAATAACTCCCTTCTTTCTTGAGGATCACCATGATGACAAATTTCATCAATGGAAGGGACCGAGACTTAGCCAAAAAATTAAGAGGTGAACTGTTGAAAGAGGAGGCTGATACATCACCCACAAAAGCTTATTGAGCATGTTGACGATGAAAAGGCTAACTGACCCAAAAATTCAAAATGTGGATTAAGATCCAAAAATACCTCAAGTTTGAACTTTCACAATGTTACATAGGTCTATAAGGGATTCAATGAAATACCTTCCAAATAGGCACAAGAGTGGATTTCTTCTTCAAGGTATCTTCTAAGAATAACCTTTGGCCCAGATCTCTAAGTTTCCTACATCAAACTTTTCAAAACTACTTGACTATGTTTGTCTATGTGTGTGTAGCACATACTCATAACAAACATTGGTTATAAAAACACTTTTATATGAAGAATCCATCTTCAAAGGTAAATCTTGAGACCTTAGGAACTTTCTTTTCTATACTACCCTTCCCCTTATTTTGGAAGCTTCCCAGAGTGAAAATTTTTGAAGGAGATAATTTCAAGTCACCCATTAATATACATTCATCTTACCTTCAATTAGATAGTTTCAACTCACCCATTAAGTTATTAAAAGGTGCTTGAAATATTCTCATAGTAAAATACCTTGAGGTAGAACTTACCCATCATTATTATGGTGTAGAAAGGATTCAATGAGTAAATAGGTGTTTCAATTAAATAAGGTAATGAACAATACATCGATTGTTATGTATAATGTCTTATCTATCTTATTCAATGGTAAAGGTGTCTTAATTCCAAGATTCAATGTGAAACCATCAAAATTATAGACCTAATAAGATTTAATGAGTACTCTTAAAGCTTTTTGAAAGTATCCTAAGGTATTTTTTGGAAAGACCCTTTGTACTTTTGTCACTTTTCCCTTTCAAGATGACCCTTCAAAATTTTATCATCGGATATTTTGTCTGCCTCAAAAAGCCTAAAATAATTCCCTGTAGTAATCTTTCCATTGCAATTTTGTGGAAATAATGGCCCCAAGGACACATACCCTTTGGTTTTTTTATAAATTACCCTTTAAAAGTTTTATCAAGGACAATTTCTCTACATAATGGCTTTCAAACTTTTGTAAATAACCCTTTACCCTCCATGATTAGCCTTTAGTGTTTTTAGAATGGCCTTTTGCCATGTAGACTTACCCTTCAGGAATTTTGTCCTAGGCCCTTTCCCCGATGAGAAGTACCCTTTGGACCTTTTAAAAGTACCCTTTAATATTTTTGAAAGTACACTTTGTAATTTTTGAAAGTACCCTTTGATTTTTTTGAAATTACCCTTTGGGATTTTTATAAGTACCCTTTGAGATTTTTGAAAGTACCCTTCAAGATTTTTTAAAGTACCCTTAAACATTTTTGTAATGACCATTTACCCTCAAAAATTACCCTTTATAACTTTAGTCTTGGACCTTTCCCTGATGAGTTCCCTTTGGACCTTTTGAAAGTGCCCTTTAGCTTTTTTTTTAAAGAGCATTTAGGCCTTTTGTCATCACTAATTTGGCTTATGAAATAATTTTCCTGAGAAAATTTCCCTAATACATTGATTTTATTGGACTTTTTTGTGTTGTGATCATTTTATCATGTAAAATACTTTAATCTATGTCACTTGGTCTAAGATTTTATATTTTCTTGAGCCCTAAATTTAATATTTCCTATTATTTGTAAGAACCAATCTCACTCAGTACCATGTGACATTTTATAATTTGGAGATCATCCACACCTATTTTACTTGTATATTATTCCTAAATATCATTTGTATTAATGGACATGTTTTTAGATGATCATGGTTTTACCCCTTCCAATGTTGCTATGAATTATTGTTTGTGTTTCTATATTGTAGGATCAATGGAATTTTATTTGGAAATGAACATGCTTAGGGTTTTTTTTGGTTTTACATTGTTATCGACTCTCATTTGGATTAATGGACATGTTTTTAGATGATAATTGTTTTATCCCTTCCAATGTTGCTATGAATTTTTGCTTGTGTTACCTAAAATCCATTTTAAGGATTTCTCCTTCAAAGAACAAGTGGAATTTTCCTTTACACAAAAGACACCACTGTGTTATATTTTGAATGCCCCTATAATAACTTCAATTTATATCTTAGGAGACCCCTTTAAAACATGCACAAGAGTGGATTTCCACTTCAAGGTATCTCATAGGAGATGCATTTCAAACAGGAATAAGAGTGGATTTCTCCTTCAAGGAACAAGTGGAATTTTCCTTTACATGGAAGCCACTATTGGGTGATATTTTAAAGGCCCTTGTAGTATTTTATATGTCAAACATGCACAATATTAGATTTCCCCTTGAAGGTATTTCCTAGGAAATACCTTTCAAACAAGCACAAGAGTGGATGTTTCCTTCAATAACAAGTGGAATTTTCCATTACATGAAAAGCACTACTGGTAGTTGTATAAACAAGTGCTCAACAAGTTTAATATCATATTTTGGAACTATTGGGTGATATTTTGAAGGCCCTTGTAATACCTTCAAGGTATCTCCTAGGAGATACCTTTAAAACATACAAAAGAGTGCATTTCCCCTTCAAGGTATCTCCTAAGATATATCTTTCAAATAAGCACAAGAGTAGATTTTTCCTTCAAGGAAAAAGTGCAATTTTCATTTACATGGAAAGAACTATTGGGTGATATTTTGAAGGACCCTATAATACATTTAATGTATTACCTGGGAGATATCCTTCAAACATGCACAAGAGTGGATTTCCCCTTCAAGGTATGTCGTAGGAGATACATTTCAAATAGGGACAAGAGTGGATTTCTCCTTCAAGGAACAAGTGTAATTTTCCTTTAAATAGAAGGTAGAAGCTTTAGAGGTGTGGGAAAATTATAATATATAATGTAACATTTGGGATTTTATAAGTCACATCTTCATTTAAGTTTGAAGAAAGAAAAACCAATAACATGTAAAGTAAATTTAACATAAGGTGATGCACTGAGAGATTTGAAACATCAATCTATAATTGCATAAAATAGATTATATCTTTAAGCATTATAGACCATGAAGGATCATAAAGCATGAGCTCCATTATATTATAAAATAAAAGACCCAAACTATAGAAGTAAAAGAAAAGAAACAATAGACAAATAATTTTCTACTCCAAATAACATAGAACATCACATCCTCTTCATTGCAAATGGAGAACAAAATATAGAAGGCCAAAAAAGGCACATACAAATCACCAAATCACATCCATGAGGTGAACCTATTAAGGTTACATAATATAAAAATTATAATTGATACTATCCTAGTCTATTACAATGGCTGAAAAAACAAGAATACCAAATATGATAACTAGCAAAAAATAATAACCAAACCCCTTTAAAAGGGAAGATCCTAGAATATATAGGTGGGGTAGAACCTTTGGGAAATGACACCTAGAGATTATACCACTCACACCCATGATGGTGCCATTGCAACTAAAAGAGGGTCTTGAGCTCATGAGTGCAATTAGCCTCTAAATTTTGGATATGGCACAATTACATTGTTATGTTATGACCACTATGCTTAGGAGAAGCATGGTGGTACCATGTGTATACTTCCAGATCTATCCCTATTATTTTGTGATGAATGGACTTGGTCCCCCTTAGAATCCTTAGATTACACTTTAAGATGTAATTAAAGTGTTTCAAAAGTTTTGCTTAAAAGTAAGGACCCACACTCTCATATAATGGTACTCCTTTAAGTTCTGGGAAATTGACACCACTCCTAGACAAGTGTAAAAATGGAACGCATCAAGCTAGTGCTTCTCTAAAGGGGATAGGGACTTATTTGGTAAGATTTATCATGGGGTGGCCACTTTTTAAAAGTAGATGAAGGTCGGTACTTAGGCAAAATTTTGAAAAGGGCACCCAAAGAAGGAAGGGACCACAAGGGGAATCATTGAAAGGTGTGAAGGAACTACTAATTGTTAAATGAGCCTAAAGCCAAATATGAGATACTCCAAAATTGAAAAATTTGGATTTCTAATCCATAGTTGCTAGTGAATCATAGGGGAATCTACCTATAGATGGAGAATCCAAAACTCTAGTACTTGGACTAGTTAAACCAAAATTATGAAAATGGGAGGAAGGTAAAAATACCTATAATTTTTGAAGGGTTAATTTCAAGGGTGCCCATTCTTCCTCCTTCAGTTGGGCATCCTTTTTTAGAGCCTCAAAGGCTATGTCTAGATCTATTATCTCCTTGAAGGAGATGTTCACCAAGACTTTGATCATAGCCATCATATGGAACTCCAATTGGGTGAGTGGGTGCAAAATGTTCCCCACCTGAGAGACATCAGGCACTTAACTAAGAGTTATGAAGATGATTTAGTCATTTTGATTTTATTCAAGTAGTGTCTTGATCTAGTCCTTATGGAAGACACTATTATTTTCCAAGAAAGGGGAGGGATGTCCCAACTGGACACATTATTTAATTCATCCCCACCTATCTTATACCATATGGTCTAAAGCATTAAATAATGCCTTGCACTTATTGGCTACCTTGCTATAACCAATAAACTCATTTACTTTGGCCACTACCTACCTTTAATCGATCACCCTTGATGCTTGTAACATCTTGTGAAAAGTGTTTTAAAGATTCTAGATGAGGCTTTCTAACTCCAAGACCTTAGGGGAGATGAAGGTGATCACTTGAACAATAGATGTACTCACCTGAGAGGCCTTATTTTATGCATTTATAATGAAATTTAGCATTATCTTCAAGTTTGCCACCATGACCTTGATCCTCTCCCAATAGGATTTGTATAGTTGTTGTACCATAAAAAGGATTTTCAAGGCCTATGGATGGGTGGAAAGCTCATTCATCAACTTCTTAATTTCTTTGTCCTTGATCAAGGATTCTTATTGTGCCTTTACTATAATTACTAATATGATTAATAAAAATTAGAGAGCTCTTAGTGGACTCAAGCTAATTTAATCTCCTTCTCCTGTAGCTAATTTTTGATAGCCACTCATAGGTTATTTTTTACTTGGAATTTCTCATTAGAGATGTAGCTCTATAGGTCAGACCTTGCTTTATTAATCTCTACATTTTTGGCCTTAGGCTCAATATGGAGGCATTTAATCATAGTTTTCACTCTTGCAAAATCCATCTTAGTCTTTTCTAGATGTCGGGTCACCTTAAGTTAGTTTGTGGTAACAGACATTTGTGTCTCTTACATAAGCTCAAATCTATTAGTGGGTCTAGCTTGGCTAAGGTTGAGGCCCATAGCTATAATATCATAGTTACCTACTTACATCTGTCCTTGGGTCTTGACTACTTAGGGGGTCAGATGAAAAACCATAAGGGATTGTTTTATAGTGTCATAAAATGATCGCATGTGAGTTTGAGCATAGGATTTATCCTTCTTCCCTCTCTTTCTTTCCATTCAGGCCTCTCAAGCCACTCTTCTTGTGTTCACCTAATAATGGTATTCATCTGAGCATTAAATGCTCTCCCCAGAAAATGGGATTCCCTATCGTATCACAAATGGAATAGTTACTTGCTAATGTGAATCAATGAGCACCATTCCTCTTGAGGAAGTTGGATGTAGGGTGAGGTTGGAAGGGTAGAATGGTGGGAGCCCATAGAGAGTGGGGAATGATGAGTTCACCATGATGGAAAATGATGTCAAATTTAAATATGATATGATGAGGAAAGGCATGTAAGATAAGATTAGGACTATAGAGAAAAGTGATGCAATATAGATGGAGGATTGGTTGGAGGAAGATAAGAGAGGGTCCAAGGTGATTCTTGGATGATTAGTAGATGTTTCCATAACATGAAGTGAGATGGTAGATGGAATTGTGGAGGTGATGAGAGATGTGGAGGTGAAAAGGTGGGGAACTGAGAAGTATATTTTCTTCTACGTGGGCTTGGGTAAAGGGCTAGATTTGGGTGCCTCAAGCCACTTATAATAGGATGAACTAGTCACGAGGTGCCCAAAGGGAGAATTTTGTTGTTGTATAGCGATGGAGTGTGAGTATATGAGATATGGCCATAAGGAAGGCTTTTGAACCTCCAAAATCTTAGCCTCTTTTTATAGTGGCATGACTCCTATTACAAACCCAAGAGTATATTCCTCGTCTTCTTCTTATCTTTATCCTCTTATCATTTTTTAGGGGAATATTCTTCCTCTACTAATCACTCCTCTTGATGATTTTCATCCCTAAGCTTATCAAATATTCCATCTCTATCTTCCTCATTGAGCCTCACATAGGGAAATTTGATCTTGTACCTATATTTTATAAAGGTGACCTTTTTCTCTTCACTTCATCTTAACTTGGTGAGCTACCTCTTCATCATATTTGATAATTTCTTGGTTATTTTGTGATCTTGGACCTTTTCATATAAGGACTCCCATGATTTGAAGGCATCCAATGACGTATTATCTAGGTCCACATAATTTTGGGAAATGTCTTATAGGGATGACTTCCTCTGTTCTAGGTAAGGTTGGGATTGATGCATGGGAGCATTAGTTTTCTTCAAGTTTGATATAAATCTAATTATATTATAGTTCCATCTATTAACTATTAGGTCTAGGCCAAGATCCACCAAATTGGCTATGATTAGGCATTCCTTGTGCCTTTTGCAAACTATAATGCCTCCTCTTGTGAAGGGGACATCATATAGACTTTTCTTCTTCTTTGCCCTATAGATAGAATATATCATGGTGAGTTAGTGAGCCAAATTTAAGGCTAGAGTTTGGTCTATCAACATGTATAGGAGCTAGAATTTTTCTCCCCAAAAAATATGCAATTGAAGGAATGAGAAGTGGGCTCCCTAGAACCAACCGATTAGGACCTTGTCCTTAATGAGCCATACTTATTATGTTTCAGTCATTAAAAATGTAAGGGGATTCTTAATGAAGTCAATTAGAATTGGAGCCATTAAAATCTCAAAAAAATAATAGTAGTCCCCAATGATAGATAAGATGTGGTTCCATACAATGATTGTGTTCACTACATTAGGTATGATGTCTATTTCAAAGGAGTTAAGGTTGAGGTATGTGGATAAGAATTGGGAATGTTAGAATAGAATGAGATGTAGAATGAAGGATGAGTATCAGAAGGTACCCACTATTTAAAAAATTTCCATCTCATCTCTTATGGAGGTAGTGATGGATTCTACAAAATCCAACCTAAAATCTTGTCCCTTTTGTACCAAGTTTATGAGGAAGAGTGCCCATAGTTAGAAGTCATCAACATTAGCATCTATGTCCATTACAAAGAGGAAGGCCAACATGTCAAAAGTATCTCTTAGGTGTTGTGCAAGAAATATCTTGAAGTAAATGGGCATAGGAGGCATCTCTATGATTTTTTTAGGAGAAAGGCAAAGAAATCTCCCTTTTCTTGGACCTGGGAATCTCAAATAGTGTAGAGGATATCTATGTTATATGTCTTAGCCTCAAAATAAATGAGGAGCCATAGCATCTCCTTGATGTTATCTACACCAATTTTTAACCTTAAATGGACATTACCATTAATTGTGCTAGAGTAGGCATCATAGGTTTACACATAGAGGGTGATGATCTCCAAGTAGGGATGAACATAAAGCACTAAGAAATGTGCCAGTGTACATTCCCATAACATGTAGCTGAATGAGTCACAATCATTTATTCTATCCCTTGTGAGCATTCAGGTATAACTGCCCTCTCTTGGACTCTTGAGTTTCTTAGCTAACTTTAAGTTGAAGAGATTGTTCACAAAGTCAGTGTCCAATGTTTGGTCCCTCTAGTCCCCCTTAGATGATTTTTTGGTGTTGGGAACCTTTTATTTTGTTGAAATAAGGGTGAAATCATTGGATTTGCTTATTGTGTGTTTGAGGGAAAGGTACCCCTCACTTATTAACCTAAGAGGATCCTCTTACAACAATTAATAAAAATCCATAAATAACAAGAATTAACAACATAAATTAAATCTAAAAGAACACTTGAAAAGATTTAATTGATCATAGACCACTTTGAGGGGGAAACCTCCTTTCATCAAACTCAATACAATAATTTTATGGATGCCTTCAATGGACTCAACACTTACTTATATATGAATTCTAATCTAAGAAACTACTACTTCCCATGAATGTGGGATAAAACAAAATTATCACAAGATGACTTTCAAAGCATATGTGTCTAAAATAGCTACTAAACAAAAAAAGTAAAGAGAAGAGATATCATAAGTTCATAACATCCCTTCCCTCTTAGAAAAATATTTGTCCTCAAAGCTTCAAATGTGGAAATTGGTGTTGAATCTGAAATAATGGTTCCCATGTTACATCCTTTGGTTTCATTCCATGCCATTGAATTAAAACCTTAGTGATGAAGTACGATAAAATTTGGCATGTGTGCTTATCAAATATTTCCTTTGAATCAAGAAGAATGGATCTGTCATTATCATGTTTAGGTAAAATAGTCTATACTTTGATGTTTGTGATAAGAAATTTCTTTAGACAAGAGACATTATATATTAGGTGAACTCAAGAAGAAGGTTGGAGCTTCAACTTATAAGTAACTGACCCAATCTTCTAAAGAACCTTATAGGGCCCATAAAAATTTGGAGCTAGCTTATGATGCCCTTTTAGTTTTAGGGATGATTGCTTGTAGAGATGTAGGTGAAAAAAAACCATATCACCTACTTGAAAAGTGCACTTACAATGGTATTGATCACCCTATTGCTTCATTCAATTTTTTGCCATATGAAGATTTTCCCACAAGGTACAAAGTATCTAATCCTATGTTCAGATAATCATGTCAACTACTTGGACTGATGAACTATTAAGGTTATACAGAAGGAGCACTTATGGTGATTGACTATAGACTACTTCATATGGAGTCATTTTCATGGAAGTGTGGTGGGAGGTATTGTACCACCATTCAACAAGAGCAAGCCACTTTTCCCACTGATGTCTTTGTTCTAAGGTGAAGCAATGGAGGAAAGTTTCTAAGCATTTCTTGACAATTTTAGTCTAGCCATCTATTTATGGATGATACCTAAAACTCATCTTTAGTTGAGTATCAGTATGTTGAAATAGTTTTGTCAAAAAATGGCTTATGAACATTGCATCATGGTCTAAGACAATGGATGAAGGGATGCCATGAAGATGGAAAATCTAATCCAAGAAAATTTGTGTAACTATAGAGGTGGTATAAAGATGGTTGAGGGAATGAAAATGACTATATTTGGAGAGGTGATCAACCACAACCAAGATCACCATTTTCCCTCCAAATTTAGGGATTCCCTGAATGAAATATGTATAAATATCTACCCAAATATTGGTAAGGATGGGAAAGGGTTTGAGCAACCCAAGGATGAGTGTTGTTTTACCCTTATGGCATTGGTAGGTATCACATTCGACCACCATCTATTGAATTGATTTTTTCATTCCCTTCCAAAAGAAGTTAAATCATGCCCACTCATAATTTTTGAGAAACCCTAAGTACCCTATAGATGGAGAGGCATTGATTTCATAGAATACATCCTACTAGAGATATATGCTCTGAGGTAGCACTAGATGACCCTTGTATCATAGAGAAGCACCATCCCAATAATAATGTGGTACAATTGAGGGGTTAGTGGCCAACTATTGAATGATGTGAGATAATGAGGAGTTATTGGCATACCCCACTGTACAATGTCCAACCAATTTGAAAAAGGCATGGAAATAGATGAGAGGGAAGATTGATCTACAAATGTGCAAGATAGAACATCAGCCACAATATTCTTTTTACCTTTCTTGTAAGTTATCTCATAGTCATAACCCATGAGTTTTTTGACCCATTTATGTTGTGATGGGGTAGAGACCCATTGTTCTAGAAAATATTTTAGACTCTAGTGATTAGTTTTGATGTAAAAATGATTACCCAATAGGTATGGCCACCACTTATATACTGCATGTAAAATTCCCATCATTTCCTTCTCATAAGTAGAGAGCACTAAATTATTTCCAAAAAGGGATTTATTAGTGAATGCAATGCGACATCCTTCTTAGAGGAGAACAACACCTAGTCTATTTTTGCAAGCATCTCTCAATGGTGAAGGTCTTGGTAAAATATGGTATATCTAGAACATGTGTAGTACATAGCTTATTTCAATGGTTTAAATGCACACTTAGTAGCTTGTGTCCAAGTAAAAGCATCCTTTTTAAACATAGTTGTTAGTAGAGTTTTAATATTCCTATAATCCTTGACAAACTTTTGATAATATCTAGTTAGCCTAAAAAAACCATGGAGGCTCTTGAGTGTCTGAGGATGCAGCCAATTTGTCATAGCAATTATTTTTTTAAGATCCACCTAAAAATCTTGTGATAAAATAATATTCCCAAGATACTCCACTTCATCCTAGCCAAAATTACATTTGGATTATTTTTCATAAAGATGATGGTCATAAAGAAGTTGTAATGTGAGCTCCAAATGTTGGAGAAGGTCAGACCATGTTTTACTATAGATGAGGATATCATCGAAGAAGACTAGAATGAATTCCATAGGTAGGGCCAAAATATTTTATTCATCAATGCTTGGAATGTTGAATGAGAATTAGTGAGGCCAAAGGGCATGACCAAGAACTCATACTGGCCATCATACATGTGAAAAGTTGTTATAGGGATATCATCCTCATGAAGCTAGATTTGATAATATCCAGAGTGAATATCTAACTTGGAAAAAAAGTGAGTGCCATAAAGCTCATCAGTAATAGGGATTATGAACTTATCTATGATTATGAGATGATTAAGTGCATAAAAATAAATGTAGAGATGCCATGACCCATATTGTTTTTAGAAAAATAAAATTGGTGAAGAATATGGGTTCATACTGGGGTGAATAATACCTTATTGTAATAAGTCTCCAATGAGCATCTTGATCTCAATTTTTTTCTAAAATGGGTAGTGATAAGGATTGATGTTGGGAGGAATGCTTCTTGAAAGGAGCTGAACATGGTTGTCCTCCAGTGATGAAGGTGGTAATCCCACTAGTTTAGTAAAGACACATGCATACCTTTGTAGAATGTTTTGGAGGTTAGAAGGAGTAATGGAGATTATTGAGGGTTATATTTGAATAAAATGGAGCTGGGAAATGACATCATATGAATTCTTCTTAAGAAGCTTTTCTATATGATGTGAGATTATGTTGCCAAGAGATCTAGATTGTAAGCCTTTAAATGTGTGTTTTTTCCCATTATCTAAAAATTGCATCCAAATTTTAGTAAAATCCCATAAAATGGGTCTAAATGGGCATAATCACTAGGCTCCCAAAACATCACATCCACCTAAGATTAAAGAAAAAATGTTGGAGCACAAGGTATAATATCCAATAGAGATACACACATTATAACACTTCCCTTTATAAGGTAATGTGCCCCCATTAGAAATCATGACTTCAAGGTTGGAATAAGGATGGATAAAACAATCAGCCTGTTTGGTGATCTGAGGATCAATGAAGTTATGAGTGCTACCTAAATCAATGAGCATTGTGAGAGGGATATTTTTAAAGTATCCCCTGAGCTACATGGTTTGTGGGGTAGTGACTCTTTCTAAAGCATGGAGAGAGATATTTGGTTCGAATTCTTGAGAAGCAAGTTCTAGAATCAATTGAGCTTCTTCCAGATCATCTATTGTATCTTGAACATCTTCCCAATCTTCAATTTGAGGTGGAGAGTTCACATCCAATAGGTAGATATTTTGCTCCACACATCAATTTCCTTAAGTGAATTTATCATCATAGTTATAACATAGTCCTTTTTCTTTATGGGCTTACATCGCTACTTTAATCAAATGCTTGATATGAGTAGCTCTAGGTGTTGGTGTTGTTTGAGATCATTGTGAATCTATATTTTTGAATGGAACAAAATTAGATTTGAATCGATGTTGAGCTAAAAATATTTCCTCTAACAATTTAATGAACCCTAAGGCTTCCATTATCATGTTGGGCTAGAACATTTTGACATCGTATCGAATTACATCCTTTAGTCCACCAACAAAGCTACTCCTAAAAAAATCATCAAATAATCCCTCTATATGATTAGATAGTTTTTCAAATTTAGTTTGATATTCTCTCACCATTCTTGTTTGGTGAAGTTTAGTGAGTTCTCTAGTGAAGTCATCAAAAGTATTTAGGCCAAATGATTTCAAAATGAGGGTGCAAAAATTGGTCCATATAGGTTCATCATGAGCCTTGGTATACCAATGATACCATTGAAGGGATTTAAGTTTCAAGTGAAAAGATGCAAGTGTAACATTTTAAGCATCAAAAGTATTATACAAACTTAAATATTTTTCTACTTGATAGATCCATCCAGTTGTATCTACGTCATTGAATGAAGGAAAATTAAGCTTTGGCCCATGATAATTATTGGAAGAAGAAAACATAGTGTCTAGAGAAGACTCTAGATGTCATCTATTGTTCATGGTGGTATGTTGAAGACTGATGCTAAGAATATTTTCATCAAGATATTTGATGTGGGTTTTGAGGGTGGCAATTTCATCCTCCATGCTTTTTTATCTTGTTTAAGTTACTACCTGACCCGAATAATAATTTTCTTTTCAATGGATAGAAAAACTAGATTTAAGACATGTTTAGTAAGGAAGGTTTTGAATTTGGATGAAAATAGAAGGGGTAAAGGGGCTTTTAATAATTTTTTATCATAGTGGGAGTGTGATTGATGAAAGCAAGGGAAATTTTAGGAGTAAAAATGAAAAAACTGTAAAATTGGTCAAAGAGGGACAAAGGAGTAGAACAAGATGATGAACATAGTGGAAAAATATTAAGAGAAACAAACAAAAGTAGAAGTTATGGTAAAACCCAAAAAATGGAAATTTATGATTTAAGGGAATTAGGAGTAGAATTAGGATATAGGACCTCAAGGAATAAAATGTATGGAATGGAATTGTAGGTATTCAGGTAAAGTCTGAGGATAAACAGGGCTACAAATGGAGAGATATTACAAAAAAACAAAAAAAAATTATTATTTTTATTTCTTTTTATTTTTGTTTGAGGGTTACTATGCTTTGTAAAACATGTCTACTAGGATTATGTTGAAACAAGTTTGTAGATCTACTATGGTGATTTTTTGATACTGTACTGGTATTTTTGATACTAATTTTTTAATACTCTTGGTATTTTTTGATACTCTACTGGTATTTTCAAAACTAATAGAAATGGACCCTATGTTTTAATGGTTTCCTAAGGGTTTAAAGACATCACTCTATCCACTAATGTTGTCTAAGTGAGTACCACTCTCTACAATTTTTTTGGACATGGATTTATCTCTCAATGATAGCTCTTGGTTTTCCTCATAGATGGGAACTACTCAATTAGGAAGGGCTCATTTCTCATTTTGTTGGTAGGTCCTCTCAATGGGTCAGCTACTTTAGGGTTCCTATGGTACTCACAATCAGTTTTAGGGATTTCACCCAAGCACTTCCCATAGTTATGTGGTCAGGTTTTACCCTGATTCAAAAAATATATATTATGATATAGAATAGAGTTATGCAGTAGAATAGAGTTAGGAATTTATGAAAAAAATATTGTAAATAAATTATGTAGCAGAATAGAGTTTAAAATTTCTAAAAAAACTTATTCCTAGAAATCACTCTGATACTAGATGAGAGCATCCTCCTACAACAATTAATATAAATGCACAAATAACAAGAATTAATAGCACAAATTAAATTTGAAAGAAAACTTGAATATATTGAATTGATCATAGACCACTTTGAGGGGGAAACCTCCTTTGAACAAGCTCAATATAATAATTTTGTGGATGCCCTCAATGACCTCAACACTTATATATGAATTCTAATCTAAAAAACTAATAATTCCCATGAATGTGGGATAAAACAAAATGCTCACAGGATTATTTATAAAGAATATGTAACCAAAGCATATACTAAATGAACAAAGTAAAGAGAAGAGATATCATAGGTTCATAACATGACCCGTAGGTTCTGTATCTAATGAGATGTTGGTCACTTCCTGATGAAGATGAAAAATCTTAAATTGGTAAGGATTTTACTCTAAAACCACTCTCTATTTATGATGAAGGTATAGATTAATGGTTTTGTGCTTTGATACTTGAAACTATAGACTCATCCCTTCCTAATTATCTCAATTTTATTGATGTTCTTGATGCTCTCAATGTGTCAAATGGTTGGCTGGGATGAGGTGAGTGTATTCATACATCGATGCCACTAGGCAAGCCCATGATTAGAACTTTTAAAATTGGGTACCCCCATAAATTATAAGGGAGGTGCACATGCTCAAAGGGCCACTCATGAGAGGTTTATGGCTATCATTATGGGGAGTCATGCAAAAATAGGCATTTGAAATTAATGGTAGGTAAGGCAGGTAGATAACCATATTTTAGAGATATTTTTTGAAGATTAGGGAGGGGATGCATGGTGAATAAAAGAGTCACTTGTTCCAATGACACTTATTTGAAAAGGAAATAATAAATGGAAGGAAAATGAAACAAGGGGAAACAACAAGAAAAAGGAAACACATGACATAAAGGGAAACTAACTAATTATGTAGAAGGGAAAAATGAGTAAGTTAGTTGAAATACTTTAAGTCAATATTATTGAGGGGGATATCCAATGTGTTTCCCTTTTGATCTTAAAATTCATAAGCATTCCCCTATTTATCACTAATGATGCAAAATGGTCATCTCCAAAGAGAATCAAACTTCATATGTTGTCTTAGATTTGTAGCCCGTTGATCATATTTGAGAACTAAATCGTCATGTTTAAATCCTAGGTTAGATAACTTCATATCAAACCATTACTTAACTGATTATTGTTGGATGAGCTTCTCATCACTTGTTTTTCCCCTCACCTCTTGAAGTTTGAAAAATTCAACAAGCCTAACCTCCATTGCTCCATTTTCTTCAATTTCAAAAGCCTAGAAGAGCTATTGTGTGGGTATTTCTAATGATACTAGCATAATTATTTCTTTTCCATATACAAGCTCATATGAGGAAGTCTTTAAAACATATTTAGGGGTGATGAAATCTACCCATAGGGCCATGTTCATGTGTATATTCCACTCCTTCTACTTATTATCACACATTTTTTTAATTAGTTTGATCATATTTTTGTTGGTAGACTTGGCCAACATGTTCCCTTTTGGGTAATAATTAGATAAATCCTTTAATCTTTTGCATTTGCACTAATATTCACCCTAAAATGGGTGTTACCCATTATTACACTAGTGTCAATGAAGATGTATAAGTCTCCATCAATAATTCTTCTTCAAAACCACTCTTTGTCTTACTAAAGGCATTAGATTAACAATCCCTACTCATAAATTATCACAATTCTTAGCTTGACTCTCTCTACTCTTTATGCTCTCTACAATTACTTAATTTTATCAAAATCTCAATGCATCCAAGTGTTTGGAAAAATGAAGAGAGGGGTATTTATACTCTAATTCCCATATTCAAGCTCATCATAATTATATTCCCTAGAAGTATTTATACTCTAAAATTAATTATGGGAGAGGTGAGTCTATAACTGTCTTTCAGGGAATGCTTTTAAAATTTAAGAGGGATAGGGCAAGGGCATGTGGAAACTAGAGGTGAAATTATGCCAATTAAGCTTATTAGAGAGGAAAAATTAAATAATATACCTTATAAACATGCACAAAAGTGGATTTCCCCTTCAAGGTATCTCCTAGGAGAAACATTTCAAATAGGAATAAGAGTGGATTTCTCTTTCGAGGAATAAGTGCAATTTTTCTTTGCATGGAAGCCACTACTGGGTGATATTTTGAAGACCATTGTAATACCATAAAGTCATATCCTAGGAGATACCTCTCAAACATTAATAAGAGTATATTTTCCCTTTCAGGGTATCTCCTAGGAGATAACTTTCGAATAGGTACAATAGTGGATTTCTACTTCAAGGAACAAGTAGAATTTTGCCTTGCATGTAAAGTATTATTATGCAATATTTTGAAGGCATTTACAATAGATTTAAGGTATCTATTATGAGATACCTTTAAAACATGTACAAAAGTGGATTTCCACTTCAAGGTATCTCTTAGGAGATACCTTTGAAATAGGCACAAGAGTGGATTTCTCCTTCAAGGAACAAATGGAATTTTCCTTACACAAAAGGCACTAATAAGTGAAAATTTGAAAGCATTTGTAATACCTTCAAGGTTTATCTTAGGATATACCTTTTAAACATGCACAATATTGGATTTCCCCTTCAAGGTATCTCTTAGGAGATATATTTAAAATGGGGACAAGAGTGGATTTTCTCTTCAAGGAACAAGTGCAATTTTCCTTTAATGGAAGGCACTACTAGGTGATATTTTGAAGGCCCTTGTAATACATTCAAGGTATATCCTAGTAAATACCTTTCAAACATTCAAAAGATTTGATTTATCCTTCAAGTTATTTTGTAGGAGATACCTTTTAAATATGTATAAGAGTGGATTTCTCCTTCAAAGAATAAGTGGAATTTTCCTTTACATGAAAAGCACTATAGGGTGATATTTTGAAGTCTTTTGTAATATATTCAAGGTATCTATTAGGATATACATTTAAAACATGAAAAAGAGTGGATCTCCCCTTCAAGATATCTCCTATGAGATACCTTTCAAAAAGATACAAAAGTGGATTTCTCCTTCAAGGAACAAGTGGAATTTTCCTTTAAACAAAAGGCACTACTAGGTGATATTTTGAAGTATTTTATAATAAATTCAAGGTATCTCTTAGTAGATAACTTTGAAACATGCACAAGAGTGGATTTTCCCTTCAAGGTATCTCCTAGGAGATACATTTCAAATAGGTACAAGAGTGTATTTCTCCTTTAAGGAATAATTAGAATTTTCCTTTACATGAAATGCACTACTAGATGATAGTTTGAAGGTATTTGTAATACCTTAAAGGTATCTCCTAAGAGATACCTTTCAAACATGCACAAGAGGGTATTTCACCTTTAAGTTATCTCTTAGGAGATACCTTTAAAATAGGCACAAGAGTGGATTTTTCCTTCTAGGAATAAGTGGAGTTTCCTATACACATAAGGCACTATTGGGTGATATTTTGAAGGTCCCTATAATAAATTCTATGTATTTTGTAGGAGATACCTTTCAAACATGCACAAGATTATATTTTCCCTTCAAGGTATCTCCTAGGAGATATATTTCAAGAGTGGATTTATCCTTAAAATAACAAGTTTAATTTTCCTTTACATGGAAGGCACTACTGGGTGATATTTTTAAGGCTATTATAATACCTTTAAGGTATCTCCTAGGAGGTACCTTTCAAACATTCACAAGAGTGTATTTCCACTTCTAGGTATCTCTTAAGAGATACCTTTCAAATAGGCACAAGAGAGGGTTTGTCCTTCAAGGAACAAGTGGAATTTTTATTTAAATGGAAGGCACTACTAGGTGATATTTTGAAGGCTCCTATAATACCTTCAAGGTATCTCCTAGGAGATACCTTTCAAACATTCAAAAAAGTGGATTTCCCCTTCAACATATCTCCTAAAAGATACCTTTCAAATAGGCACAATAGTGGATTCCCCATTCAAGGTATCTAAATTAAAAGGCACCACCTAAGATCTTGCTATGAATTATGGGTTGCTAGGTGGTGAGAAATAGATAATTCATCACATAATGCTTCATTTCAATAATATGTGAGGCAATCAAAAGGTGCCACATGTCCATATTTGGATCCAACTAGATAATTTAGTCATATTCAGGCCACGTGAGTACTTAGTTGTATCTAAGGAGGAAAACACATGTCTAATGGTGGAAATATTTAGATTTAAATCTAAAAATGATGGAAAATAAAATTCAAATTAAAGATAAATTAAATTATGAGAAATTAATTTCTAAAAGTAGTAGTTCAAAGTTTGACAAGCTTGCCCATTAATACTGCACAAACCAGTATCACCATCAACATTGCATTAATCAAGCTTTCCAAAAAGGTCTTATATGAATTCATTCTACATTAATATAATATATGATCTCATCAATAAAAATTCAAGAGGCATGGCTAAAGTAGGAATGTCTAGAACCACCAAGTTAGAACAAGTCCCATTTCTCTATTCATATGGGACAAACAGAGTCTTTTGAGACATTAGTTTCAATAGCATTGCATTAACAATAGATGAAAAACACTACAATGACTTATTCTACCATGTGGAGAGGTTTCCTCCCTAGAAGTCAGCTTTCCAAAGGCTAACTCTAGCCTAGCCATTGCCTCCATCAACAAAGCCCCCAAGTGGTTCTCCAGATAAGACATGGATTAAGCAGATGTAATTGGCTACAAATGTATACAAACAACACCATACATATATATACGGTTATTTATTTATATATATAAGGTGATAAATATATATAAAGTTTGAATTGACTATAGTTTTGCTCTAAAGTCTTAAGGTTTAGCTCTGAAGACTAATGACTTAGCTCCAAAGACTAAAAGCTATGATTCGAAGACTGATAGCTATGCTACTAGGATGAAAAACCATGAATGGGAAGAACCCACCTCCATCATTGAGAATCAAAATAATTCCAGAAGACCAACAATGCCATAATCCATAATTTGATGTGATGGTGTTTTCAAAACATCTCCAAAAGAATTAATGTGATGATATTTTGTGATGATGTTTATAAATAGTTTTTTTTAAACAAGATTAATGTAACTATGTTTTAAATAGAGGGTCTTTCAAAAATATTTTGTATGACACATCATTAATTGTGATTATTACTCTTAGTAATGATAATAATGACCTTTATGACACATCATTACCCCCTTATTGGATAAAATACCTTCCCATTATATCTCACATGCTTTGAAGAGATAACCACAACTATTGTTGTCATTCTTGTCATAATCACATCATATAACTTGCTTTATTATTCATTTTCACATCATCACTACTAGTAATTACTATGTCATATATCTAACCTCTTACTTCAACTATTCCCTGTGCAAATTCAAGATTCATATTTTTACAGTATAGTCAAATTTGGAATTAAATAGTGATTGTTCGAATAGGGGTGGGAGAAAGAAAAAGTGTGAACCAGAATCCTCCAATGTATTTCTATTGGATGAAGTAGCTAGAGACATCTTTGAAATAACATGTTGGTTGAATTTCTTAAAAATATTTTATGGATTCCATGATTAAATTATGCAATAATTATATGAGAATTTTGATGAAGATCATGCTATTATCAAAGGGAAGAACATTCTATTAAATCCCTCTATAATTAGTTTCCTATTTGGGATTCTTAACGATAAAGTAGTTGACATTGAAAAGATCAATTTTTTTGACCTAATTTATATGTTTGTTATAGGAAATGAGCCACACACTAGACTGGCCAAATACCCCTAAGGAGTGGCCAAGTGAATTTTGAGATAAAGTCTTCCTCAACCTTGGAAAAATGTTTTTTTTTAGATAATGAAATATATCACTTGTGATGGCTAGTTTGCAGTAGTGGGTATACATGCTATGAGACTCCTTTACTTGAGGAAAATATTTGTTTAAAAATAATATAAGATTGATCTTCTCTCTTTCCTTCACAATGCTTTGATTAATGTTTCTTAGAAGATAAGATGAGGTACTAGGTATACCTACCATCATGGGATGGTTACACTCATTTATCGCCATTATTTTATTAGTAAAAAAAAGAGTGAAAAGGCTTGGTCCTCTTTCTTTTGAAAAATTTCTCTAGTTCCTAAAAAAAATACACCATGCCCTACCTCTCCTCCTTCCACTACAATCTAGATTTAAGAACCCATAATTAAAATTACAGAATGGCCATCTCCACTACCATTAGTTTCAAATATATTTCATCAGAAATCAAAGAAAAAAATAGGACTTTCTTTGGACACCCCTCATCCTCCTCCAATTAAACTCTAGCACTTTCACTGACTTATCTTGCAAGAAGGAGAGGAAGAAGATGTGCAAGCCATAAAAGAAGTTCTATTTGCAGATGGAACCCTAGTAGAAGAAGTTGTACCTTAAGAATAAAAGTGTCATGTGTCATATATTGTTGATAAGGGTAATGCACCCTTGATTAAATAATATCCATCTTCTCCACATTCTTTCAATGAAAAAAAAGAATTACAGCATGCCATGGCTTTATCACACCATGAGGAAATACTCAGACTACAACAAATAGAGTTAGATGTTCTACATTCAACTTTGAAAGGTAACGAATTGATGATTTATAATTTGAAATAAAGGTGGGAAGAATCTATTACTATATTTAGTTAATAATAAATAATTCTTCAAGGAATAAAAACTAAATAGACTCAGGTATACAATGTGATTTTTTCATAAACCCAAGAATTGAGTAAATTGTAGAATTCTCTTGCTATTAAGGACACTCAGATTATTGACTTACAAAATTCTCTTACTATCAAGGACACTTAGATAACTGATTTAAAAAATGCCAATGGTCATAAGCATAATCTAATTACTAATCTAAGATAAATTATTTATGATAGAAATATAATTATTTTCCAACATATTAATATAATAATAGATCTTTTCACTCAAAATTATGAGTTACAAGAATCTATTTAGGCCATGAAAAGAGAAACATGAGATATTGCAGTTCAGATAGAGGGTCCAACAAGAGTTGTTCCCTCTTTTCCTATTCATTACATGAAATAATCTTTGCCTGACATATCACCTAGAATAAAATTCAAAAATTTAAGGATGAAAATGCTAAACTTGAGGAATCTCAGAAGTAACTGGTATAATCCCAACTACAATTGCAAAAAGCATAGGATTCTATCCAGTACATTTACGTTATTTCTAAGAAACTATTAGCATGTAGACAACCTTCATTAGTTTATGTTCTTTTCTTACATGAATATTTTTATAAATGGTATATTCAGTTAATTTCCCTTAGGTTTTCACATATCATTGAAGATGAGCATGTATTTATAGATATTTTTCTAAGGAACACAAAAAATATAGGATGTCATTTGTGACTTCTATATTTTCAATTTGTTTTTAGGATATCAATCTAGTTTTATAATAAATTAATTTGTTAGAGAGACAAAATTTCATGCCTTTATCTTGACTCTAAGGAACCAAATGGTATGGAAACAAGCCAATAATATATTTTAAGAATTACAAAGTACAACTAGGTACTAGGTTATGAATGAGACCATAATTTCCAAAATCAACGAAACTTATTTATTCTTTTCAACCACTATATTATATGCAATGAGGAACAAGTATCATGAGATATTGAGATATAATATTATTTCTTTTAAAGATTTTCTAAATCACCATTAAGCGAATGGTTTCAATGCAAGTCTTGCTAGGTGGGAGAAATTACCTATTGAGTTGAAGCATAGGGAAGCCCTTAGCCCCACCAATATTAAATGGAGTCTAAGAAGATCCAAAGTAGTTTTCCAGATAATTTCTCAGTGCTTAGAGGAAAGAGGTTCAGATGTCTAGATTGGGATGAGGTTTAGGCCTACTATCATTCTATGTCCTCTATCTTCATGGTGGTGTTTGAATTCTCAAGAATAAGTTTAATTTGAAGCTTAGGTGCATACAATTGTCAGAGATATTGATTTATTGTCAAGGGGCCATCTTGACTGGGGATATCATTTTGAATTTTATTATCTGAGTTAGAAGTTTGAATCAGTAAATTTGGATTAAGGATCAGTCATCCCACTTATTTATGAGAGGACTTATAAAAGGTAAAGTATGGAGGAGAAATGATGACCATTTTATATAGCTCATCATAGTTATATAAACTATTCATAAAGTGTTGTGTTTGGTTATATATTGTATTGTATTTAATATTTAAATTATGATATAAGTAGGATATGAATGTAATTTTTTTATTATTTGTATGTAATTTATTCCTAATTTTTTACCTTGTTATTGTGTTAATTTTGAGTAGAACAACACATCCCAAGGATGGGGTAATTTTGAGTACAACAAAACATCCCAATGATGGGATAAATTTGAGAAGGAAACACATAATTTTTACAATTATTTTGGCTATAATTTTGAGGATTTGACAAGTGAGCTATGATAATTGAACGCTTCAAAGACACTCTAAAGATGCTCCAAAATTGTTCTAAATATTTTTTGAGTGTGCTCTAAAGACATACACAGGATGTTATGAAGAAGTCTATGAATTCTTTGAATATTTATATAGGGTGATCGAAAGACCTATACTGGATGCTCTGAAGATATATGGATGTGCTCCAAAGACTACAAAAATTATGTGCAATATGAAACTTTTGTTTGAAAAAAATAATTGATTGGATGCAAATTATAGCTGGCAATAAAAAAATGAGAATCCATACAAATCTTTAGCCCCCTCCTACTTCCCACCCCTCAAAAACTTCTCCTTAAAAAATAGTTGATCCTATATAATAGGTGTAGATATTTTTTAAGTAATTTTTAATATATAATGATATACATGAACCCTCCACCAAAGAATATCAAAGCACGAGGGAAATGTTCACCAGCCCAAATAGTAATGCCAAGTGTTATTCAGTAATTCATTCATTAAAGTTTATGACATGGCATTAGGGAAAAATTCATCACCCAAAAAAATGACTTTTCAAATCAATATAAAATGGAAACAATTTAACTCAAATAATAATAACCTAGAATAGGCTAAAAATGACTTTTAAACTTAGTCTAAAACAAGAATAATTTGTAGTATATCGAATAGAGCCAGCAGATGAATGATGTGATGAGATAAAGATGATGGAACCATTGAAACTCTCTCACATCATGACACTTTTGTAAAATTATCATTTGCTTACTATTAATTAAAAAAGAAATTATTTCCCCTCACATTCACCATTTGGGTCCCTACTAAATATAAGTAATCGCTAAACAATCATAATCTCTACCATTACATTATCTTGAACATTTCATTATTTGCTTATAGTTAATAAAAAATGTTTGCTTTCCCATCATATTCACCATTTGGGTCCCTATTGAATAGAAGTAAGGACTAAACAATACTAATCTACTCCATTTTATTATCTCCCATTTCATTATTTTCTTATAGTTAACAAAAAATGTCTGCTTTCCCCTCACATTCACTATTTAGGTCCCTATTGAATACAAGTACACCCTCAACAATCATAATCTATGTCATTCCATTATTTCCTTGTAGTTAATAAAAAAATATTTACTTTTGCCTCACATTCACCTTTTAGGTCCTTATTGAATACAAGTAACCACTAAACAATCCTAATCTTTACCATTTTATTATCTCAGCCATTTCATTATTTTCTTACAATTAATAAAAATGTATGATTTTCCCTCAAATTCACCATTTGGGTCCCTATTTAATAAAATTAAGTGCTAAACAATCCTAATCTCTAACATTTCATTATCTTAGCCATTTCATAACAAAAATCTAGGTCTATCTGAATCTCAACAATTTCATAACTTAAAGTAGTAAATAATGAATAAATGTTTTGTGTCAATCCAAACAAATTACACATTTTAGATAAAATAAAATAATACATTACATAGATTAAATACCTGATAAGAAGCACCTGTAGAAATGATAGTGAAAATGCGGTCAACACTTCCACCACTAATGCCACAGTTAACCTAATAGTCAATAAATGAATGTCTTTTAACCTTCAAAAGGGAGAGAGAAAAACTAAGAGAAAATAATGGAAAGAGAAAAATATAAACTTCACCCTAATTTTGAAGCATGTAGGAATTTTTAATTCTATACTAATTTAAAATTTTATATAAAAATTTGTAAGATACAAAATTAATTTTAAAAAATATTTATATATTTAAACATATTAAACATTTAAATAATGTACATTATTTAATATATATATTTAAAATTTTAAATATAAATTAAATTAAATTAAATAATAAACTCAGATAATTTTTTAATATAAAAATGTTTACAAATTTTTATTATTTAAATTATACGATTAAATTATCTAATAGAGATTTGACTCCTTAACTTTTATCCCTCATAGAATACCTTTGAGATAATTTAATTCACCAATTCAAATACTTGTGAGAGCGAGTCACCTTTATTGAACTAAAAAACTAATATTTGGAGATGAATTCGACCCTAGAGTGGTAATTAAAATAAGTGATGCAAAATTGTTCCTAGTAACTCAAAGACCTAGACTTGGAAAGGATTTTGTGAGGTTATCCAAATTATGTTTATGTGAGGGCATAAGCAATCTACACCATACCAATATATAAACATTAAATTTTCATTCATGACAACAAGCTATGTGATATCTCAATGTAGAGTTAGGGTTTAACATTTTGACCAACAACACATTGAGTAATTCAACTTTGAAGCCCAATCTTGGGGCTGAAAATACGTGTCCAAATCACATCCATGTAAAATCAATTAAATTTAAATATGAAATGAGTCAGTAAGCCAAGGGACTTTACTCCTCTTAAAAACATATTTCAATATAAGTATCACAAAAACTTCATTTATCAATATTATATAAATTACATTATTGATGGAACACAAGATTTAAATATATCTCTTGGGAAGCTTTTCAAGGGAATTTTTAACATTAACTAGTACATCCCAAGATGTATGCATCATAAAATTCACTAACTCCATTTAATGTCACTAATATTATTATTAATCCACACTAATGTTGTTTATCTAATTTATCCCCTTTCATCTCGCTAATTTATCACCCCTTTGTAATTATTTATCTAATGTCCCCCTTCATTATTTGTCATATCCTAACCTTATCCATCCCCACCAATAAATTAATTAATATCCTAAATCCCTATTGTCTTAATAATCCTAATCCCCACTTATCTATTATTATGGAATTTTAAATTCCCATGGCCCACCTACCCACCTACACTAGCCTATTCCTAGGATCTCTACACCCCTAGTCCTTAATCACCCACCTAATCCCTATCTAATTCCATAACTAATCCTCATTAGTCCCTAAGAGGATTCTATAATTCTACAATTTTAGAATCCTCTCTATTCTCACCCTTCCTCTCTAGAAACCTCTAAATCTAGAGGCTTCCAAGAATAATCTCCAACCCATATATTATAATTTATATACTAGATTTGATTCCTTTTATATATTTCTTTAGATCTTAAGATTTGTATTTGAGTTAAAAACTTGTAAATGAAGGTAAAGGAACCAAGGTGGGGTTTTTCACAATCCTCATCACAAATGATTAAAACATTGTAGGAAAACAATTCTCTCATTGAAAAGAACACCTAAAGGCTTCCAAATTATGTGCTTGATTCAAAATATGTCTTTCATAACCCTCTTACATTAGAGGTATCATTTCATCCCTTGCCACCACACTGTGTGTCACTAAAATTTATGACTTATGAGAAACAATTGGGTGACCTTAAGCATGATTGAGAAATAAAAGTCCTTGCATTAAAAAAGCTAGTAATGTTTGTGGCCACTACAATAGCCTCATACAATACATGAAAATTTTAAGATCAAACCATATTATAATTTTAGTAATCTAAATGAACCAAAATCTGATACCAATCAAATAATGAACATGACAGTGCCACAATGTGCTATATTACAAAATGCATCTCATAAAAAAATACTAGATTCACAAAGCCTTTGTTGCTTCTTATTATGAAGTTAGATGAGTGTCTACTCATAACAAACTCTTCTTACACCTGTAAGCAACCCATTAGCATATTTGGTCAATCCTTGACATATATGAGTCCCAAAAAATTACACTTGATGGGTCTCCTACCATGGGTTTTGGATCACAACTAGGGGATTATCAAAATTAGAAAATGTTCAATAATCCATTACAAGACCATAGTACAATGAAAATTATAAAAGTTCAAATATGGAAATAGAAGTAAAATTATCAGCATGGAAGTTAATTTGGAACCAATGGTAATGATTTAGAAATAATTATTAGGCTCTTCAATGCATAATAAGTGGAGTTTCATCCACATTTTTTTGAAGATGTAACATTATTAATTATTAGGAGAAATTTAAGTGGTGGTAGTATAATAGTAGGCATACATATTGTAATAGATGGTGTCTTTTGAACATATATGTCCACTTCAAATTTTTATTCTATTTCTAAACCTGAAATTCTTCTTCGTCACTTTCTAATTTTTTAGCACCATTGTAACAAAGGAAATTTATCCATTGCAATCATAAAGACAAAACCTGATCACCCACAACTATATTCCTTATCTAATAAATATAGATGCCCCCTAATCAAAACCAAAGGAGTTGCAATTTTGACATAGAGATAATGTGCTAATGATTTAGAAACAATGCATAATATTAGTGGAGTTTCATCCACATATTTTGAAGATGTAGCATAAGCAAATTATCTAATAGATATTTCACTCCTTAATTTTTATCCCCCCTCAGGAATACCATTGAGATAATTTAATTTACCAATTCAAATACCTATGAGTGCAAGTCTCCTTTCTTGAACTTACAAACTAATATTTGGAGATGAATTCAAAACCAAAATGGTAATTAAAATAAGTGACAAAAAATAATACTTACTAACTCAAAGACATATTGATAAAGGATTTTGTATGCTTATCAAAATTATGGTTATGTGAGGGCATAACTAGCAATCTATCTCAGAACACTTATTATATATAGTATTTCTATATAAGACTTTCCATTTATAGATTGTATATAAATGTAGATTTGTATAATTTTTGGAATTTCATTCCAATAAAATAGAAAGAGACTCGTCGCAATAAATTACACTTGATGGGTCTCCTACCATGGGTTTTTTATCACATCCATAGGATGATTAGAATTAGAAAATGTTTAATAATTCACTACAATACCATATTACAATGAAAATTATAGAAGTTTAAATATGGAAATAGGAGTAAAATTATCATCATGGAAGTTAATTTGAAACTGGTGGTAAATATTTATAAATAAAAATTATTAGGCTCTTCAACGCATAATAAGTAGAGTTGCATCCAAATTTTTTTGAAGATGTAACATTCTTAATTATTAGTAGAAACTAAAGTGGTGGTGGTATAATAGTAGGCATACACAATGGAATAGATGGTGTCTTTCAAATATATATATGTCCACTTCAAATTTTTGTCGTATTTCTAAACCCAAAATTCTTTTTTGTCATTTATAAAAAAATTAGTGCCATTGTAACAAAAGTAATTTCTCCATTACAATCACCAGGATAAAACCTGATCACCCATAACTATGCTCCTTTATTGAATACAGATGTGCCCTAATCAAAACCAAGGGAGTTACAATTTTGATGTAGAGATTATGCTAATGATTTAGAAATAATACAAGGCTCTTGTATAATATTAGTGGAGTTTCATCCACATTTTTTGAAGATGTAATATGAACAAATTGTCTAATAGGGATTTGACTCCTTAATTTTTAGCCCCACCTAGGAATACCTTTGAGATAATTTTAATTCACCAATTCAAATATCTGTGAGGGCGAGTCACCTCTCTTGAACTTAAAAACTAATATTTGGAGATGAATTCGACCCAAAATGATAATTAAAATAAGTGACACAAAATAATACCTAGTAACTCAAAGACCTCTTAAGAAAGGATTTTATGTGTTTATCTAAATTAATAATGGTTATGTGAGGGCATAACTAGCCGTCTACCTCAGAAATCTTACTATATATAGTGTTTCTATATATAGAATATTCATTTATAGATTGTATCTAAAAGTATATTTGTATAATTTATGGAATTTCATTTTAATAAAATAGCGATAGACTCATCACAATAAATTATACTTCATGGGTCTCCTACCATGGGTTTTGGATCAGATACAAGGGATCATAAGAATTAGAAAATGTTTAATAATCCACTATAATGCCATAGTACAATGAAAATTATAGAAGTTCAAATATGGAAATAGTAGTAAAATTATCATCATGGAAGTTACTTTAGAACTGATCGTAATGATTTAGAAATAATTATTAGGTTATTCAATACATAATAACTAGAGTTTCATCCACATTTTTTGAAGATGTAACATTATTAATTATTAGGAGAAATTAAAGTGGTGGCGGTATAATATTAGGAATACACATTGGAATAGATGGTGTCTTTTGAACATATATGTCCACTTCAAATTTTTATTGTATTTTTAAATCCAAAATTCTTCTCGCTCTCTTCTAAAATTTTTAGCACCATTGTAACAAAATCAATTTCTCCATTTCCATCATCAAGAGAAAACTTTATCACCCACAACTATGCTCCTTATCCAATGAATATAGATGTCCTCTGATCAAAACTAAGGGAGTTACAATTTTGATGTAGAGATTATGCTAATGATTTAGAAATAATATAAGGCTCTTGTATAATATTAATGGAGTTTCATCCACATTTTTTGAAGATGTAACATAAACAAATTATCTAATAAGGATTTGAATCCTTAATTTGTATCCCACCTAGGAATATCTTTGAGATAATTTAATTCACCAATTCAAATACCTGTGAGCATGAATCACCTTTCTTGAACTTACAAACTAATATTTGGAGATGAATTCGATCAAAAAATGGTAATTAAAATAAGTGACACAAAATCATACCTAGTAACTCAAAGACTTCTTGGGAAAGGATTTTGTTTGCTTATCTAAATTAATAATGGCTATGTGAGGGCATAACTAGTAGTCTACCTTAGAAAACTTACTATATATAGTATTTATATATATAAACTATTCATTTATAGATTGTATCTAAATGTAGATTTGTATAATTTAGGGAATTTCATTCTAATAAAATAGTAATAGGCTCATCGCAACAAATTAAACTTGATAGATTTCCTACCATGGGTTTTGGATCACATCTAGTAGATCATCAGAATTAGAAAATGTTAAATAATCCACTACAAGACCATAGTGCAATGAAAATTATAGAAGTTCAAATATGGAAATAAAAGTAAAATTATCATCATGGAAGTTACTTTGGAACCAATGGTAATGATTTAGAAATAATTATTAGGATCTTTAATGCATAATAAATGGAGTTTCATCCACATTTTTTGGAAGATGTAACATTATTAATTATTAAAAGAAATTGAAGTGGTGGTGGTATAATAGTAGGCATACACATTATAATAGACAGTGTCTTTCAAACATATATGTCCACTTCAAATTTTTATCATACTTCTAAACCCAAAATTCATCTTGGTTGCTTCTACTTTTTTTAGTGCCATTGTAACAAAAGTAATTTCTCCATTGCAATCACCAAGTCAAAACTTGATCACCCACAATTATGCTACTTATCCAAAAAATACCGATTCCCCCTGATCGAAACTAAGGGACTTGTAATTTTGACATAAATATTGTGATAATGATTTAGAAATAATATAAGGCTCTTGTATAATATTAGTGGAGTTTCATCCATATTTTTTGAAGATGTAACATAAGTAAATTGTCTAATAGGGATTTGACTCCTAAATTTTTAGGCCCCTAGGAATAACTTTGAGATAATTTAATTCACCAATTCAAATACCTATGAGGGTGAGTTGGCTTTCTTGAACTTACAAACTAATATTTGGAGATGAATTCAACCCCAAAGTGGTAATTAAAATAAGTGACACAAAATCATACCTAGTAACTCAAAGACCTCTTTGGAAAGGATTTTGTGTGCTTATCTAAATTATGGTTATGTGAGGGCATAGCTAGTAGTCTACCTTAGAACACTTACTATATATAACATTTTTATATATAGACTTTCCATTTATAGATTATATCTAAATGTAGATTTGTATAATATAAGGAATTTCATTCCAATAAAATAGAAACAGACTCGTCACAATAAATTACACTTGATGGGTCTCCTAACATGGGTTTTGGATCACATGAAATTCACATAACCCCTCTTACCCCCCCCCCCCACCTCTTAACCCCCACCCCCCCTCCGCCCCCCCCATACACACACACAAATAATATTAGTTATTAAATAAATATAATTGACATATTATAATGTATATCAAAATATTTTTATATATTAAACTAATTAATTATCTATTAATATTATATATAAATTATATATTTTATAAAAATATTTTAATATTAATGAATACTATTATATCATATAATATATATTATAATATAGGTTATAAATCAATATTATATATTTAGTATAATATATTTCAATAAATTTTATATGTTGTTAATAGTAAAGAAATAATATTATATTTTTAATAAAATTAAATGAATTATTATGCCTTTAACATAGTGTATAATGCCACATAACATGAAAATGGGCTTCAACATTACAAGGTCAAAAATGTAACTACCATTATGGATTTAAAACTTTTTGGTGCTTCACCATGTGTATAATAGATTACTTTGAAGAGCAAATCTAGCAAACATTAATCACATATCAATAATGTTAAATCATGTATCCCTTCTCCATCACAAAAGGTGTATTTTTATTAATGGAATTAAATGATCCATGTGTCACCATCAATTGGATATGTAGTGAAGTGATTTCAAAATCATCATTTATAGGGACAAATCACATCAGTGTAAAATCAATTAAATTTAAATGGGAAACTATAAGCCAATCTTGAAAAAAATATTTCAATACAAGAATCATAAAAACTTCAGTTATCAATATTATAGAAATTATAATACATCTATATATTGTTAGTGGTACAAAAATAATATTAAAGTTTTAACAAAATTAAATGAATTTTTTACCTTTAACATATTATATAATGACATGTACCATTAAAAAAAGGGTAAATGTGATCATAAATATAGATTTAAGACTTTGTGGTGCTTCACCACATGTGCAATAAATGAGGTAGATTACTTTGAAGAGAAAATCTATCAAATATTATTATGTTTGGGAGGAATTAAATTAAAAATTATAATCACATATAATGAATTTGAAATCATGTCACAAGCATTAAATTTGATGTTACAGATGACACTTGGCACATGACTATTGGCAGTAAAGTAGATGGATAATCAATTAATTTCAAGTAATGCAAATTATTTATTTTTAGTATCCCTTTTAACTTGGTTATAAAAAGTCTTAAAACTATTAGATTGCATACAAATTATATAAAGGAATCAAGTTTGTTCTACTTTACAAAATGACCATCAAATTTTAGTTAACCATCAGTGCTTTTGTGCTAAAATTTAAATTAGTGATACGTAATTCTTGTGTTAAACATATTCAAATTAAGATAAAGAGCCAATGAATATTTGTCCTGGTGATTTTATTTCTCCACTCAAATCCTTTGGTTTATTTCTATAGTTTATAAGACTAGAATGATCATTTTCTTACTAACTTTAATTTTGAAGTCTGATTATGAGATGTGGTTCTTGGTGTTTTTGACTATAAGTACCAGAAAATGAGTTGGAAATGTGCTCATTAGTTTCTATAAACAAGACTGGTTGGCCTTTTTGACTCATGTATACCATGACTTTGTTCATAGTTTTTTTTATAATACATAGCTAATAAGATGCATGTATATGATGTACCTATTTACAAAAATAAGAATACAAACAAATGATAAGAAACCATTGTAATAGACTAGGAGTAATGATAGTTAGCAAACTTTTTCTTTTTGCAACCTTAGCAAGTACACCTCACAAATGTGGTTGAATGTTTTTTATGTGACCTTGTGGCCTTCTATATTATTTTCTCCATCAATGAGGATGTGATGTTTTGTGTTATTTAGAGTGTAAAATTATCTCTATTTTCTAGTTATTTTTATCTATTTCTATTGTTTTGGTCTTTACTCTCATAATAGACTGTAGTTCATGCTTTATGCTCCTTTATGGTTTGTGATGCTTCAAGATCTCATCTATTTTATGTGATTATAAGTTAATGTTTCAAATCTCTTAGTGCAGCATCTTATATTAGATTTACTTTCCATGTTATTTATTTTCCTTTCTTCTATCCCTTTTCACCCCCAAAATTGAATGAAGATCCAGCATTTAAAACCCTGGGGGTTGCTTTAAAGATCACATTCAATCCCACATCTATAAATATTCCCATAGAGGTTGTTTAACCTAAAGTGAGCTACAATTTTTGTAATATAATGTTAGAAACTCTTTATTTTATATAATATGAATTCATTGTTCCTACCTCTAGTTTTGTATCCAATCATATTTATTTATATATTTTCAAATAATTTTTTTTAAAGTAAAAAACTCATAATTTTTATGAGCAACATATATTACACAAATTTTTAAATAATTTAGGGCTTTAAAATATGTAAAATAATCCTATAATTTCTCAGTAGCATGCCCTCAAAATTAATCAACAATGCCCTAACACGAGACCCCTACCTTACTGTAGGTGAATTTAATTAAATGGTAACATGTGAAATTGACATATGGGAATCTTAATATATAGAGATATGTAATTATTAATTTATGATAATATCAAATTGTTAGTGGTTAGTTTGAGAGATAAAAAAGAATAAAAGAAAAAAAATCTCATTATTCAGTAATCCAAAAATCAATGTGCCACTTCTATTGTAATTCAAACATTTCCTAATCCACTACTACCACCATTCATTGACAAGAAATAATTTTTTTGACTAATGGTGGATGGTTATGATGTCCCACTTTCTAACAATAATGAAGTTTCTTCATATTTTATGAGAAAAAATTAATGTAAGTTTAATATCCTAAATGAGATTCTTTATTAATTTTATTATTAAGATTTTTTAGGGCCAATAAAAATTCTTTCGACAAGATAAGTTGGGTGCATATCATGTGACTAATCAACCTATGAGAATCTCTATCAAATAACCACTTTATCTTGAGATAATCCCCTCTATAGTGAAGGATGTTATAGAGATTGACATTTTATATACACTTACTAACACCCTCATGTAATGTACAAGCTAATGTTATCATACTAATGCTTATGAGAGTGGACATGGAGATGGTCCAACTAAAACTACTACTCGACCACACTAATGCAAATCCTATAGTGATCTATGCACTAGAACTTAAATTATATGAGGAAAAGGATTTGATGTAAACTAATTATGGTGGCATTTCTAATTAGATTTGATGAAAACCAATTATGGTTGTCTATGCTCTATGTAATAGAATATATGGTGTCTTTCGAACATATATGTCCACTTTAATTTTTTATCCAATTTCTAAACCCAAAATTCCTCTTGGTCATTTTAAATTTTCATAGTGCCATTTTAACAAAAGCAATTTCTCCATTGCAATCACCAAGACAAAATATGATTAGCCATAGTTGAGCTCCTTATCCAATGAATATAGATGAGCCCTGATTGAAACCAATGGAGTTTTATTTTTGATGTAGAGATTACATGTTAAGAGGTTCTTTACATGTAGAATGCAAGCCATCATAGACTAAATCATTGTATGGTGATTCAGATCCCCATCAGTCTGTGCCTTTAATTATCTTTAAAGATGAACTTAATTAATATTTTGATAATGTCAAAGGTTTGGAATTACTAGGTTTAACTATCAATTATAATTTTACACTCTTTTGAAATACATAACCCATCTCACCAATACATATATACATACATTATATGTCATGATGTGTGTGTTTGTATTAAACTGAGTAATATTATATATAAATTATATAGTTTATATTACATATATTATACTAAAATAAATTAATAATAATTTGATTTATAAGCTATATTAACATATATATTATATAATAATATTATTATTAAAATGTATTATATAGTGTATAGTATTATAATATTATATTACGTTATATAATTTTTATAATATATATTTTAAATAAATATTATATGTTTTAATATAATATATATAAATATCATTTTTATATATTAAATATTTCACTCACCTTCAATTCAACTTGACTACATTTGAGGTACATTTGTGTTTAGAAATAGGTGAGAGTCCCCAACGAATTTGAAATTCAAATTTACTTTGCAAAATAGGGTCTGTATAATTTTCACATATTTTTAAGAGGAATAAAAATTGATGAACATGTCCAATCAGATATATTCATATTCCTACATATTCTTAGTTATTTTTGAACATACACTAAAGAGCACTGACATATTGAAATAGATTAGGCTATAGAGTGTCCAAAGCATTGACCATATTTTTTATTATCATTTCTACAGATCCTTATTTTTAGGTATTTAATCTTAATAGTGTTCAATATTTTTTTTACTCTATCTAAAATGTGCAAAAATATTTATTTTTAGGTATTTAATCTTAATAATGTTTAATACATTTTTTACTCTATCTAAAATGTGTGATTTATTTGTTTTGACTTGGCCCTTTTATTCATTATTTAACACCTTAATATCTTATAAAACCACTAAGATTCAGATAGTCTACTTGGATTATTGTAATATTTTTTTCCTTGCTAGAGCACACCCAACTATGATGTCATCAAACCTTATACTAAAGGAGCACACACATGATTATTGTTTGGAAAAATAGGGTTTTCAAATTGTAACACTAAAAATTTATAAAATAATACAATAAATATAATTCCAAATGCTCTACCTCTATATACTTCAATCAAATTTTAATAAAATAGTAGTATAATTTTTAAGAATGTGTGTCAAGCTCAAGGAGGCCCTGGGTTGGTCTAGGCAATAGTGAGCCTTACTATAAAACCCATTTCAAATGTAAAAGAGGTTAAAGGAGTTAAGTGGGTGTATAAGACAAAAATTTGTAGACTACAACTATTATAATTCAATATGGGTAGACTCCTTGTTTGGTTTAAATTCTATGAGAAATAGTTGCATAGTAATTACTTTGCACCATTTTTGATCATCTTCATCATCTAGTGAAAAATAACTAATTGTGTAGATTTAACCAATAAACTATGCAGTTCAAATATCCTTCCTTTTAAATTAATGAGCATGAATAGTTACTCAAAATTAATCTTAATTGTGTGTAAAGTGATGAGTAATTACAATTCAAAAAAAATTTAGTCCCATTCATGATAATAGAAAACATTAGATAATATAATAGGTAGTCTCCCATAGATTTATGCTATGGAATTTACTAGAACAATTGACTATACCCCCACCTATAATAAGGATTTGAAATTATAGAGATAGGTAAATGAAATAGTACAATTGAGTAGCCAACTTAATGTTGATGAATTTGTGTGTAATTCAAGAGTAAATAAATATAGTCAAAATCTATTTATTGAGGAAACTAACCACCTTAATAATTAGAGGAATACTAATACCTAAAAGTGTATGATAGGAAATAGTAGGTTGAGAATATTCATATTCATCCTCGGGTCCTTATAGATTGTTGACATGTGTTTGTGTCAAGGATGAAGGTGTCCTGATGAGTGGATGAAGTGCCTTGATAGTCTAAGTGAAAATGACAAAGTGTGAAATGTGCATATCCTAGTATGCCTGAAGTAGGCTTGGTTGATCTTCAATTTTGGCATGGCTAGAGATGTTCAGGGATGAGTATGAAGTATTGAGCATGTGAAAAAGGTACCATAAGAATTTTTATATGCTTTGAGTGCTTGTGTGTATGAGTGGAAATTCATTTGGTAGTCCATACTTTTCATCTAGACATTTTAGGTCTAGTGGCAGAAAATCTAGTATTGAAGCATTAAAGTGAAGACTTGGAGACTGAAGGAAAGTAAAGGAGAGAGACTATGACTAGTGATAATTTTTTGAGCAAAGCAGATTGAGGACTATGTTTATGACATGTAGGTCATATTTATGATGTATAAATAGTGATCATATAGGTTGAAGCTGAGGAAAGAATAGTTGGTGTCTATGTGAAGCTTGTTGTTTAATCTGAGAGGTAGATTAGAGTGTGGACTATGTGTATGACCATATGGTCATGTTATTGAGTTGGTGATAGATTTTTTGTTGAAAAGTGTAGAGAGATCTAAAAAGTGGTTTTGGATACATTGAGTGTCTGATAATTAAATTTTCATCATCAGGTGTTGAAGACATCAATTCAAAGGTAGAGTTATTCATAGGTATTGTTTTGGTAGCTCAACATCTAAGGGGGTTATTTCCTCCTTGTAAGGTGAAACTTGATAAAGATATAGTTATTGTGGTAGCTCAGCTAGATAGGTGTAGGAGATCTTTATGGGATTGTAGTCTAACCAAAATTAGGAATGGTAGTTCCTTAATTAGTTATAACTGATCTAAATTAGTTCTTATTATAAGATAGTCATCAAATTATATGTTCTAATGGCTTTTCTCCTCCAAGAGGGTTTCCCATGTATGCCATGTGTTATGGTATTGATATTGCATTGTCTCTCTTATTCATTATTATGAATCATGTGTATGCCTCATAAATGATTATGGTAATTGATTAAGAGTTTGAAAGAGTTTGCAAATTAAAGTTGGATTATTTGGGCTCAATGATTCACCCTCCCCTCTTAGTGATTGTACCTCTAAAAATTGATATCAAAGTGAGTCCTTTGGAGAAATCTTAACAACTTGAAGGATATTCTGAATAGGTACAAAGATGGATAAATATTTGATGAAAGATAATCAATAGTGGAAGGCTATAATCAAGGCACTTGAAGAGCATATATGGATTTTGATGTAACATGCCAAAAAGGATGAGAAAGTTATCAATTATCTCAAGGTTTAATTAGAAGATGCCAAGACATGTTTGTATTCAAAAGAAAAGGGCATCATGTTTGATAATCAAACTTTCCATGTGTCATATTTCTATTCATGGTGAGCTCTTGGGTGGGGCCCTCTAATTTTGGTTGGTTGTAGGAGTACTGTGCATCATTATTGTAGGTAATTATAACACTTCCCATAAGCAAATAGAAAATTCACACCTACAAATATAGATAAAAATAAATAAATCAAATTGAGGAACCTTCAATTAACCTAGCATTATCACAAGTTAAAAAATTTGTAAACAAATGTACACATCATGAATTCATGAGAACCATTCAAATATGAAAGTAAAACCAGACAACTGAGATAGAAACTATACATCACTTCACACAAATAAATACTAGACAATCTTTATAGAATTCCTTGCTTATATTAATTGCTCAAAGTTTACAAAGTAATTTAGTTCTAATAACTCCCTCCCCTTTTTACAATAGCTAATGCTCCTTTTATAGGTTCTAAGGAAGTATGTCGGTTAGTTATATCTACTAAAAAGTGTATAAGAATAGATATTCTTTTACAATGTCCCTTAAAATACACTAAACTTTCCAAAATAAACTGACCTCTAGGCAATGTGCTAATAAAATGCACATGCCTTTACAAATAATATTCCATTTTTAGAGATTACAAAGTTTTTAGAAAAATAAAATATTATAAGCTATCTAGGGGGCCTTGTGTTGAAGAACTCCCTTGTTGTTTTTAAAGAATCCTCATTGCCTTTTGGTGTTTCTCTTCAACAAGTTTTAAATTGATAGTTGGCTCTAGGAGGCACTCATCTTCTTGGCCAACCATGTCTTCAAAATCCATATTATTTCTTGTCATGGCTTGTTTGATGTTCCTTTCCTTGATAATCTTCTCCTCTGTAGTTAGGATCATATTCATGACCCTACTGTTATTGGTCCTAGACATGCCTGAGCTCTTGCTTCTTACTTATTGCATGACTAAGGTGACTTTATGTTTGCATTTATCATCTATAATGATGTCTAGGGAGCTAAGTTTTGTAAATTTTAATGACCATGGTTCTAAAGAGTTGTTCAATTATATCCATCAGGTCCTTGTCATATCTTAGTATCCTCTCCAAGTTCCTTTTTTTATTTGATTGGTTGAAGATCAGGTTGAAAGGTCCTATTCTATTTATAGGATAAAATTATAAGATAGACATGACCAAGAAATAGGACAAAAAAGGAACAAAAGATGAACCAGGAAGCTAAACCCCCTGCCACCAAGTTTCATCCAAAAACCTACAACCAAAAAAAAGAGATAGAGAAAAATAGACTATTTTGATTAATAATAAAAGACCAATTTTTGGTCTTACTACCATTACCTTTGTTATTCCTTCCTCTAGTATGGATTTTGATGAACTAGTCCTTATCTTCTCCCTATCTTTTGCACTTGAGACCGATAGACTAGATCTTTACTTTTTCCTCTTCTAGAACCTAGTTGACCTCATCCTCTCTACTACTCTAAGTTTATTTGTTACCTTATGGAATTTGAACAAAATGATCCTTGCCCAGTTTAATGATTGTCGACTCTTGACTTAGGAACCCTTTTAACTTCTCAAACTCATCCACAATTTTACCATTTAGGAATTCTTAGATAGAAATCTTCATGTGCAACTTTTGGAGGGAATTCATAATTTCCACTTTATCATCATAAATGGGAACCCCTCTACCTATGCTAGCTAAAATATGTACATAGATAGGAACCCCCATATTTAATTTGGGATCCTCTTAATCTTGCTTAGTAGAATCCCCAATAATTTGTTCCTCTTGTTCATTCTCAATTTTTGACTCAGTGGAGTAATCTTCCCCCTCTTCAATGTTTTTCTTCTCATTAGGGATATCAATTACCTCAGTGATGATCTTGAACCACTGTGTCTCCCCTTAATCATCAAAATTATCAAACCTTGATTAAATAAATTTTCCAAAGGGTTCTTCTTAATATTTAACACTAAGGCTTCCAAGGATTATAGAAAAAAAATAGAATGTAGATTATGTGGCCTTTGAAGTGATTAAGAAGGAGGAAGTGATGGGAAAAAATATTATGTTTTCCTTCTAAAGTAATATACATCATAATTTGAATGCATACTTCAGGCCATTTCCTTAGTAGTTCTAACCTCATGAAACCCTTCTAAGATAAAATCTTGGGTTTCTTTTTTTCTTTGTTGAAGAAAATGCTTAGAATCTCCTCCTTTTACTTCTTGTTCTTGAAAGATTTTATGCCCTTATAGTCCATTTGGTAGTCTCTCCAATAAAATCCTCTATGATAAATATTATCAAGCCATGCATTTAGACTTCATGATCTTTTCATCCATGAACTAAGTCTCTAAAAATCCCTATGTCATGCCCAATGAGTTGTTCTATGAAGGGTGCCAAACTACCTTTGACCTTAAACTAAAATAAAACATTGATTTTTGGGATGAATTTCTTAACCAAAGGTCATTCCAGTTATCATCTACTTCTACTTGATCTCAAATGGAGACATATCTATATTTCATAAAGTAAAGACTGTTGGGATCATTTTTCCAAATAAGAGCATCTTCCTTCGATAATAAGATGATATGAATGTGTTAGAGTTAAATTTTTAATTCATACAAGAGATGAGCTTGTTGCTGGTTTAGATCATCTTTTATGATAATTTTCCACTTCTTCCTTTTTATAAGTATCCTACCAATAATCTGACACATTATGGTCAAAGGTCTCTTTGAAGAAACATATTAATTCCAAATATTGGAAGGAGGAAGCCAAAGGGGATTTTATCTAGGGATATTTCCAAAAATCCACTTTATTACCTTTGCCAACATTATACTTGAGACCTTTGTTGAGTAGATCCTTACTAGCTTTCAAATATTTTTAGAACATTGAACCATTATTTGGGCCAATTTTCAAAAGTAACTAGTGACCTTCCCCAAAATTTAAGTATTTGGCCCTTATAATCTTGGTCTACTAGCTATCTTAATTGATCACCCTCCATACTTGATTTGTCAAAAGGGCTTGGTTCATGGATCTAACCCTTCTTAACCCTAATCCTCCTTTTGAGGTAGGGAGACAAGCTTTATTCCAAGAGATGAGTAGAAACCTGAGTCTCTCCTCTAAACCTCTCCATAGAAAATTCTTTTGAATATGATATATTTGATGTGTAATCCTATCAAGGGTGACAAATAAAGACATAAAATAAATTGGGATGCTTTGAATCAAGCTATTCAAGATTTGTAGTTTGCTAGCTTGGGACAACATATTCCCTTTCCATCATGATAACCTTCTTTGAATCCTATTAATGAGGGGGTTCTAAAACTCTAGTTTCATGGAACCCTAAAAAAGAGGTATACCAAGATAAGAGTAAGGGAGATTATTGATGATGTAATCCAAAATATTAGATATTTTGACCTGAAGTTTGAGTGGGGTATTGATGAAACAAAGCTATTTTTTTTGGAATTTGAAGCTCTAGCTAAAAACCACTTTATAAACTTTAAGAATTTTCTTGAAACACCTATCTTTAGTGATTGGGGATTCATGCATCATTATCGTGTCATTTACAAATTCTTGATGAGTGACCAAACTGGTATTAAGGGTAGAAGTGATGCCTTTGATAATGTTAGAAGTTCTAGCCTTGACAATAAGTCTACTCAGTGCTTCAGCTAGGATGATGAAAAAATACAAAGAGAGAGGATCTCCCTATCTAAGCCCTCTCCCTACCAGGGAAAAATCTTGAGGAACTCAATTGATAATAATAGAAAACATGGGGGTAGTTATGTAGGAGGTAGTCAAATTTATTAAAGATTGATTGAAGCCAAATTTGATTAGAATTTTATCGAGGAATCGCTAAGAGACATGATCATAAGACTTATTCATGTCTAGCTTCAGGAACATACCTTAATGATTAGATTGAGAGACTAAATTTATGGTTTCATGGGAAATGATGATTTCATCTGAGATCTACCTTTCAAAGACAAAAGCTCCCTATTAGTCCAAAATCATTTTATCTAGTAGAAGTTAGATTTTTAGAAAAAGCCCTTTAGTGCAGATTTTATAGAATGTAGAACACAAGTTGATGGGTCTAAAATATATCATTTGAGGGGCCCCTTGATTTTTAATAATAAATAGTAGGAAAGTATTATTCAAGTCCTATAGCATGGTGCCATCTTTGAATAAATCCACTATAACCAAACAAACTTTGTTATGAATGATATCCCAAAATATCTAAAAGAAGAGAGGTGGGCAATTATTAGGTCCTCAGGCTTTATCACTTTGAAATGAAAACACTATAACACTAATATCCTCATCTAAAGGGGAGAGAGAGAAGCTAGATGAGTTATATTCCTAGGATATAACCCTTTCAATAAGATTGATCACTTTATCCTCTAAGTCCTCATCCTAGGGTGGAATAAAAGTAAGTAGATTTTTGTAGAAGTTAATGATTTGAGATTCAATGTCTTTTTCCTTCATGAACTACGTTCCATCCTCCCCTTGGATTTATATGATGAGCTTCTACTAGTGATTCCTAGAAGCTAAGGTGTGAAAGTATTTAGTATTTATGTCACCCTCTTTTAGCTCAATCTTCTTATATTTCTACCAATAGTAGGTTTCTTCCTTGGCTTCCAAATTATGGAAACTACTGAGAAGTTTCATTTTTTGAATTGTAGATGAGGAGAAGGGCATAAAATAGAAATTTCTAATTTGAATCTATATATTTCCTCCTAAATGGAATTTTTTTGGAGGAAAATATTACCAAATGCATCTTTGTTCTAAATTTTGAGATTGCTTTTGATATGTCTAAGCTTCATGGCTAGGATACACATGTCTAAACCTTGGACTAGAAATTTCCACCATTCCTTCATGGAATCTTCCAAAGACTAGTTTGGGTGCCACATTTTTTCAAATATGAAAGGTGTATCCTTATCTTTTCACAAAATATCACTTTGGAATAGAAGTAGATTATGATAAAACTTGATTCTAGGGAGGGATGAGAGGGAGCTAGTGGATTTGTGGATCCAATTAAGAGAAATCAAAAATTTGTCTAGTCTAACTTGGATAAGATTATCCCCTAGCCTTTGGTTTGACCAAGTGTACATGTTTACCTTTAAATCTACATCAAAAAGTTTTATGTCAATGATAAACGCATTAAACTCCAACATACTATCATTAAGGGTGCCTATTCCCCCTTCTTTTCCTCAAGAGATAAGTGAAATTCAAAATCTCCAGCCATCATCCAACTAATATTTTTAAAATTATTCCTAATTTCTTTCAAATTACTCCATAAATTATTCCTTTCAATCCTATAAATTAGAGCATATACATTGGTAAGGACCCAATTTGTTTATTGTGGATGTCAAATAAGCAAATAAAGATGTGGGTCTTGATTACAAGAAGGGGGGTGCCTTTTAAAACTAAAGGATAACAAAAGACCACCAGGCTACTTGAAGTACCTCTGGAATTACTACAAAAACAAAATGCTTTATCCCAATTATTAAATTTGATCTTCAAAATTTGTTTAGTTGTCATTTTAGATTTTTTGATCAAAAGGATGTTTGGTTTATATTTTAAGACTAAATTTCTTGCCAACCTTTGTTTTTTGGGATTGTTCAACCCCCTTATATTCTAAGAGATGACTTTCATTTATTATTACTATGGAATGTCTATGGGTAATTTACATACCATTTTCAACCTACCTATCTATTTTTACTCTCTTGAAGCTTTGGGATAAGGGTGTGCCAAAAGGATTTATGATCACATCAAACTTTCAATTTTTTCCTTCCTTTTATATGGTGGAAATCCACCCACTTTTCCTTGAATAAATCCTTGGTTAAATCATAGCTTTCTTTTTTGCTAGTAGAAGAGCATTGTCCTTCAAATGAGGAATGAAGTTTGGTCTCCCCATAGGATTTAACTAGATTGAGGAGGGCCTCACAAGGTGAAATTTCCTACAAAACTAGGTCCTTATCCAATAAAGGGTATTCACAAGTGATAGTATAGGAGGAAATAGGGATAGAGGTGTCATGACTGATCTTGTGAGAAGGAGGGGAGCCAACTAGGGACACGAATGTGGCTTCAACAAGAATTTACTTCATAAGGGAAGAAGTATCAGGAAGAGGCACTTTTAAGGAACCTAGAGGAGAAGATGGAACTAGTCTGAGATAGGAAGGGCTAAGGAGCCTTAGAGTCATGGAGGCTCTTGCTTGGTTAATAATAAAGAGATATTTCCCTAAATTATGAGGGGCTAGAGCCAGTTTAGGGAAGGGGGCAACGGGGTTTTGAGGAGGGAGGAAGGGGGATGGGTAAGGGGGAAGGGAGAGAGAGGAATGGGAATTAGGGAATGAACCCTATTTGGGAGAGGGGCTAGGGTGATTTAAGGTGAGAGGTAGGGGAGGAAGAGGGAAGGGAAGAGGGAGCTTGGTCAAAGGATTTTTTGACCTAGGAGGGAAAAAGAGGAATGGGTAGCTTCTTGAGTAAGGGGCATTCTTTAGTCGAATGGTTTAGGACATCACATGTTTTATAAATCTCTAAAGCTATTTTAAAGTTGATTCTTTGATTCCAAATCCAATACTTGTATTTAATCTTGATAGAGTAGATTAAGGTTTTGTCAATGGAAATAAAGCCACAAACCGTAACTACAAGAAGCCTCCATCTAGATCTAGTGAATGGGTCGATGGAGATGGGTTAACCAAGAACCCTGGTAATCCCCAAAATAACCTCTAGTGTCCAAAATTCTAAGGGGGGCTCTTTGGTAAACTAATCCAGATGGGAATGTCCTCTAAGATTGAGTTATTGAGGTTAAGTCATACTTTCCACTTATAAAGACTGACAATGTATTTCCCCATAAACCAAGTCCCTCTCATGAGGACCCTTAATGTGTCTTCAAGATAGGAGAATATGAGAAAAAATAAATTCCTAGGCATATCTATAATATCAATTTGCCCGTTTGGCTTTCATTTGAGATTGGCCCATTTATGGAAATAATCTATATTTGGTCTAAATTCACTAAATTTAGCTAGGATATAATTTGATAAGGATGAGTCGACTATATTAATGACAACATTTGGAACTTTAAGACTTACCTCCTTGCTTTCACATGAAGGGACCAAAAAAGAATATTTTAGGGCTATTTGATGACATTCAGCTAAGACCAGATCCACCCATGAGGAATGTTTTTTGCCTTTTGGTGGGATGGAAAATAGTGATGTTTGGACCTAGGATTCAACCCTCCCCAAGTATCGACTGATTCTTCATGTTATTCGATGAGTCAAGAACCTATTTTGAATCTACCTTTTACTCAAACCTTAGATTTTGTCAACAACTAATCCCATGATTGTGTTTTAATAGGCCAAACTAATGGTTTTCAAACCATGAATTTGACCCTTGACTAGTATTCTAATTATCTCCTTCATTTTATCCCTTGAATCCTACTATTGGGTTGTTAAATCCTTGGATATTGCATCTATCTAGGATAGTAGAATTTATCTTGCCTTCATTGTCTTCAATGAATCAAACATGTCATAAAAAGATGCCTCAAACAACTTGATCATTTCCATAGGGACTAAGAGAATAACCTGCTTCTCAATATTTTTTTTTTGTTTTTGTAAGTTATTTATCTTTTGATATGTGCCTTCGATGCCTAATTTTAGTTGAGCTAAATGATCATCAACTAATCCAACTATATCTTCTTCATGGATTGGGTCTTCATCAATTCCCTAACCTGCTATTAGAGTCAAGCCAAAAAATGGTTCAACCTTCTAAAAAGTGAGCTCTTCACCCCCAACCATGGATTTATTCATTTTCACTCTTTCCATTCATGTAGTCTCTAGATCAAATTGTGTAATGATTGATGATTATGTCATTTTTGGAGGTTATAGAATCTCCATTTGTGTGTTACTTAAGGTCCCAAGAGCTATCACATTTCTTTTTTACTCTTCCTTAATCAAATCAACTATCCATGACTTGAGTTCATCATGGATAATGATGTTGAATACCTTTGTCATGGCCCATGAATGGTGTACAGTTGGATTCTTTTGAATTTTTCCATATAGGAACCATTTAGGGATGATTGGACCATGAATAGAATTCTCATCATTAAATAAGTTAAATTCACTAAAAGGATGAGTTAAGGTTAACTTTGGTTTCTTCTTTCAAACTAGGGCCAAGGTTAACTCAACCTTCCTCTTTTGTAGGGGTGCAACTAGAACTAGGTACAAGGATATTTCCTTCCCCTTTTCCTTTTCTACTTCTTTAACTATTACTTGAGGTTCTTCTACTTGTCCCTCTTCTTCATCTGATCTATAGGCATCAGTAAGTAATTTGAGTACATCATCCATTGTCTCATTTGGAGCTAGTGAAATCATATCAATGTACTTAATTGGGGACTCTAGTCTAATAGGTTGAGTTGAGTATGACGTCTCATCACCAAGTATTTCTTCCAATATATCCTTCTTGAACCTTTACACAACTTGTACTTAAGGTTATTTTACTTTTTCTTGTGGATACTCTAGAGGGGGCCTAGAAGATGGTCCAAGTAAAAAGTGGTATTTTATGGGTCCCATCTACCATATCTCACTAGGTGGTTTCTCATTTCTTGTCAATCTAGCCTCAAGCATGATATTATGATTTTTTAACTTGGACAATACTTCTAGAAATTGGAGGCCCTAATATATATTGTGTCATAAACACAAATTTGGTGTTCATAGGAGTAGTTTATTGTTTTTGCTTTAAAATGCTTCACAACCCTATCATGAGGGTCCCATTGCCTTAACTCATCCAATGTTAAGTTGAATGATTCTTTATGTATATAGATGGTGTCTAATTGATTAAAATTTTGTAATATAGTCTTATTGATGGTTAAATGAAAAGGGTGGAGACCCTTCCTTTTGATCTTACATATTCTATCTATACTATGGAATAATTGATATGTTATTTCCTTCTCTACCAATTTCATAAGCACATGGATTGATAATTTGAGTGGTTGAGTAAGGGTCCCTTCTATTCTAATGATAGTGTAGTCAAAATACAACTAGATATCCTAAATTAGCTCCACATGCTTCTTAATTAGAGGGGTGACCCTATCCATAAAGATCCTTATAATGGATTCTACTAAAGTTGGATATACACAATCACAAATGAATTTTATATATTGTCTATACTTGAATATATGTAATTTAGAATAGTGATGGACATAGTTTGTCTACCCTCTAGTGACCAATTATTCATGTTAGGGAATGGGGTGGTGGATATCAAATAATCTAAAAGGTAGGACATCATAAAGAACTGATTGATGGTTTTCTTCTTTATGGCAAAGAATTATTATTTTAAGTAAATGTTTATCATCTCACCTATTGGGGGAGTGAGTCCATTTTATACCATGAAATATACGTAAAACACCCAAATTGTGTTGATAGAGTCTTGTATAATTGGATCTCCATGCATGAATCAATGCAACTCATTGATCATGATCTTGGGATCAACACACTATTGGTCTTGGTTGGGCTTGGGCCCCATAGATACACCATATTGCATCTTTTTAGGCCTCTTAGGATTTTCACCATGCTAGATGTGTAGGGAATACACATTCACCATGCATCAAACCTATAAGCCTTCATAGGTTCTATTGAATAGCTCATATTGATCATGCTCTATTCAACCAAGTTACTCTAATTGATTATGAGTTGTTGATCTTATGAAGGTGCATAAATTTTAATTAGCATCAGGATATCGAAAGGGAACATAGGCTAAAGACTTTAGTTTAAAGTTTATTTTATGTTAATAAACATGATATAAAATTTAGGATAAAGTATTTAAGATAAGTCCCATAACATAATATGAAGGGGCCCTCTTTGTCAACTAAATCTATCAGGCTCCAAAGACGATGGGGTGAATATCGACTAAGGTTTAGGTCAATGTTTAAAAACATGACTATATGATAGATGATATTCAAGATTAGTTTATACAAATCTAAACCTAGTTACAAGGATCCTAATCTTAAACGTGTCTTTAAATAAATTAGATTAGTCTATGGGAGACCACTTTTGTCATTGAAAATCAAGACTTAAGTATGTTTTTATCTTGAGTTGAATTGGATATTGAGATAAATTTTGATGGTCTTATGGACATCAATGATGGCCTCACGAATGTCAAATGACATTAGCAATAATTTAAAAATTAAACTCTAATAATATTTTGTATGAGGCTGAAATGTCATGGTCTCACACATGTCACTGACAACCTTGTGGATGTCAAATGATGGCTCCCAGAGTGTCAAATTTAAACTTTATTAACCTTTCAAGGGATTTGATATAACCATGACACATTTTTATTTGACAAGAACCCTAATACACATGATTAGAATTTTGTTTTGAGGTATCTCCTAGGAGATACCTTGAAATAAAATTATAATCATATGCATGTTCAAGGTATCTTTTAGGAGATATCTCGAAATAAATTTCCAATAGTGTGCATGAGGGTTCTTACCAAATAAAAAGATGTCATGTTTATATCAAATCCTTTATAAGGACATTTAAAATCAACATGGAAGGTATTCCAAGTCCCTTCAATGTATCTCCTAGTAGATACCTTGAATTAAAATTTTAATCATGTGTGTGATCAAGGTACCTTTTAGGAGATACCTCAAAACAAAATTCCAATCATGTGCATCAGGGTTCTTGTCAAATAAAAAGGTATCATGGCTATATCAAATCCATTGAAAATACATTTACAATCAACAAGGAAGGTATTTCAAGGCCCTTAAAGGTATATCCTAAGATATACCTTGAAATAAAATTCCAATCATGTGCATGTTCAAGTTATCTCCTAGGAGATATCTCGAAATAATATTCTAATAGTGTGCATCAGGGTTCTTGCTAAATCAAAAGTTATCATGGTTATATCAAATACTTTGAAAGAACCTTTGAAATAAAAATGGAAGTTATTACAAGGAAATTTTAGGTATCTCATAGGAGATACTTTTAAATAAAATTCTAATCATGTGCATGTTCAAGGTATCTACTAGGAGATATCTTGAAGGAAAATTCTAATAGTGTGCATCACAGTTCTTGCCAAATGAAAATTTGTCATGGTTATATAAAATCCTTTGTAAGGTAATTTTCAATCAACATGGAATTACAAGGCCCTTATAGGTATCTCCTAGGAGATACCTTGAAATAAAATTATAATCATGTGCATGTTCAAGGTATCTCCTAAGAGATATCTCAAAAGAAAATTCCAATAGTGTGCATCAGGGTTCTTGCCAAATCAAAACTTATCATGGTTATATCAAGTAATTTATAAGGACATTTGTAATAAAAATGGAAGGTATTTCATGTCCCTTATATGTATCTCATAGGAGATACTTTTAAATAAAATTCTAATCATGTGCATGTTCAAAGTATCTCCTAGGAGATATCTAGAAATAAAATTCTAATAGTGTGCATCAGGGTTCTTTCCAAATAAAAAGTTGTCATGGTTATATAAAATCCTTTGCAAGGACATTTAGAATCAACATGGAAGTTATTCCAAGGACCTTATAGGTATCTCCTAGGAGATACCTTGAAATAAAATTCTAATCATGTGTATATTCAAGGTATCTCCTAGGAGATAACTCAAAATAAAATTCCAATCATGTGCATCAGGGTTCTTGCCAAAAAAAATGGTGACATGGTTATATCTAATCCTTTGTAAGGAAATTTAAAATCAACATGGAATGTATTTTGAGCCCTTCAATGGATATACCTTGAAATAAAATTTTAAATCATGTGCATGTTCAAGATATCTCCTAAGCGATATATCAAAAGAAAATTCCAGTAGTATACATCAAGATTCTTGCCAAATAAAAACATTTCATGGTTATATAAAATCATTTTTAAGGACATTTTTAATCAACATGGAAGGTATTCCAAGGTCCTTTAATGTATCTCCTAGGAGATACCTCTAAATAAAAGTGCAATCATGTGCATGTGCAAGGTATCTCCCAGGAGATACCTCAAAAGAAAATTCCAATTGTGTGCATCACGGTTCTTTCTAAATAAAAAGGTGTCATGGTTATATCAAATCCCTTGCAAAGACCTTTATAATTAACATTTAATGTATTCCAAGCCCCTTCAAGGTATCTCATAAGAGATACTTTTGAAATAACCCAAGCATGTTCATTTCTAAATAAAAACATTTCCATTAATCCAAATGAGAGTCTAGAATAATATGCAACTAAAACAAGCATAGATAATCTCTACATTGGAAAATGCCACTTAGTAGTGAGCGAGATTGGTTCCTATAGATAATAGGAAGTATTAAAGTTAGGGATTGGGAACATATAAAATTTTAAACCAAGTGACATAGATTAAAGTTTTCAATATGATAAAATTACCATGGCAAAAAAAAAACTCTGATGAAATTAATATCTTGAGGAAATTATCTCAGGAAAATTATTTTGTAGGCTAAAGTGGTGATGAAAAAAACCCTAAAGGGTCTATGCCAAAAATACTGAAGGGTAACTTTCAAAAGGTTTGACGGGAACTTTCAAAAAGTTTTGAAAGGCACTTCTCATTAGGGAAAGGGCCCAAGATAAAAGTTCTAAATTGCAAGACTGGAGGGTAAAACGCCATTCCAAAAATGCTGAAGGGTAAATAGGAGGGCAAAGACTCATTTTGAAAAGGCCAAAAGGCAATTCTATATGGAAATTATCCTTGAAAAAAAAAATTGAAGGGTAAGTTGCACAAATACTGAAGGGTATGTGCCCTTGTGGTTGTTGTTTCAACAAAATTACATTGGCAAGATTATTATAGGGAATTGTTTTGGAATTTTTACATAAAAAAAATGTTCAATGATAAAATTTTGAAGGGTCATTTCAAAAGGGCAAAGTTCCGAGGACAAAATTCCAAAGGGTCTTTCCAAAAAATCCCTTAGGGTATTTTTAAAAATCTTAAAGGGTACTTTCAAAAATCCTGAAGAGTACTTTTGGTAAAATTGCTATGGGAAAAATGTATCATGAAATTTATTGCAAGAAAATTATTACAGACAAAATGTCTAAAAGAAATCCCAAATTGCATAAGTCCCAAAGGAATTCCCAAACAAAAACCCAAAAAAGATAAGTCCAAAATATAAAACCCAATAGTTGGAAGCATAACAAAAGGAATTTGTATTTATATTAAGATAAGGACTTTACATTTAGATTAATATTAGACCACATGAATAATAGAAAGGATGAAGGGGGGTCTTAGACATAAAAGGGACCAAGCATGGATCTTTATACTAAGGTTTGGTCATGTTTAGTCTATGGTTTGGTGATGTTAATAAACATGACTAAGCCTTAGCATAAAAGTTGAACTAAGTCTATGGCATATTTATATTTGATTCTAATTAAAATCTAAATAAAGGCTCCCGTCAAATTTGAATTTATACCTATGCAAGATTATTTGAAGGTTATCTAGTTTACTTCATTTTATTTTCTCTACATTTGTAGATGTGCTTATGCTATCTACTTATAGTAGTGGAACATTAAAGTAAGTTTGGGTTATTATTTGTTGTTCGATGCACCCCTTAATATCGTGGACTACTTCATCTAGTACATCTAGTAGTGCCTTCTTTGTAAATAAAAATTATACTCCTTCCATGAAGGAGAAATCCACTCTTTTCCCTATTTGAAATGTATCTCCTAGGTGATACCTTGAAGGATAAATCCACTTTATTTTCACAAGTCATTCAGAACATTTATTCACACAAAATGTTTTATGTAAAAACTCTGAACAAAAAAATTTAAAGACCCAAATTACCGAATAATAATTCCGAAGACTAAAATCCATCGGATAAAATATTTGAACAAAAAACTTGAAGACCAAAATCTAATAATAGGGCCTGATCAAAATGTTTGAAAACCTAAAACACACATAGAAAAATACACCAATGAAAGCACTAGTACACATCTAGAAATATGAATTAACTTGAACTCAACTATCTTAACAAACACATTTACCAATGTTTTAATAGCTATTTCACATCTATAGATTAGACTATCAATCAAAATAATCAAGAATATATTCACAACTACTGCACACTAAAGATTATTGAAACACAACCATGGAAATAAAACCTAATTGCACAAAAATTGGAAAGAAATACTCAAACATTTCACTAACAATCAAAATTGATGCTTCTCTTATATTAAAAAATGTTTGATGAAAATATAATTTGGGTTACAACTTTATGTATATACTTGGGGAAGGGGTTTCCCCATCCTCTAAGTTCATGCAAGGTGATTACATGAAGTAGTTAGAACATGTAGTTCTAACTATGGTCTAAAACCATATAAGAGATAACCTATAGTTATCAATTAAATAACTTGACTTTTCAAAACTATGCAACATGTGCATGTGTACAAAATATAAAGTCAATTTTACAATAAAAAGGCTCAAACTCTAAATATATCTAATGTTAGAAAATCATACTTGCAAAAAATCTTAACCTCAAGGATGTATCGTATGAACCGCTAGACCTACTTTGGTTGGCATGGCAGTTGAAGTGGTAACATCAAAAGTTGGCATGTCAAATCCTTGAAAGCTTGTTTCTTCTTAACCTCATTATCTTAATATCCTTTATGTGTTGCATCATGCTGCTATCAAATAATATTCAAATCTAGTAGTGGTGGTTGATGAATCCTACGAGCCTGGGTGAGGAGTCTTTCATGTACTCCCTTGTCTAACTAAAATTTATTCTTGAATATCTTGACTTCAATGACCTTTTTCCTTGCATCACATAACTCTGCTTCTATCTTCTCCAACGTTAAGTCCTATAGACTTAATTTTAAGTTATCCACTGCTTCTTTTACAAGCTGATCAAAATTGATCCTATTAATCAATTGTCCTATCGAGTATTTTACCTTGGATAACTTCAAATCATGTAAGATCTAAAGAAGTTGTACCTCATGACCTTGATACTTAAAGATCAAGGCCCTAATTGACTGTAACCATTCCTTGCCCTTGTCCTACCTTATGATTACCAAATTTAAGGTATTAGATGCCTACAATATCATCATTAAATCTAGATGACTATATAACTTGTTGCCTATGTATGCCACAATCATTTTCAATTTGGAACTATCCTCTATTGAATTATTGTATAACTAATTATTTTTATTTACATGGGGGGGCATTTCTACCTTCATAAACTTAATTGCTTCCAATAAATTATAGCATCTATAGGCTACCTCTTGGACTTTTATTTTTATACCTATAGGAATGTTTATTATTTTTGCCTAATCCTTCAATTTCTCAACTTGGGCCTCTAGCTCCTATCAAGCCATCTTTGTGCCCTCATGGATAGCATCAATTGTATCCTTATGAGCCTGGGCAAGGTCTAGTATATTTTCAATATACGAGGACTCTCCTACTTTTCTATTCTACCTATTAGTGAGGGATAACACTTCATGCCTTTCTTCAAGGATGATTTCAGTACCTTTATCATCTTCCGCCTTCCTTTTTCTCATCCTCTATCTACTAAAAGATGGTAGATCAAATAGAATAGAAACTGAGAGAAGATAAATTTTCTTGAAGCAAGGCATTTTCAATGCATTACTTCTTAAATCCATTACCCATTGAGGGATGTCCAATTGTGATGCATCAAAAGTTGTAACCATAACCTCTACCTCAGTATCCTCTTGAGCTAGATGTTTTTTCTAGGCCTTGACAAGGACATCGAGTAAGGAAGGTCAGATGACTTTAGACAAATCCACTCTTCCAAATTAAGGGGGTGGATGAACTGTAATTAATTATGGCTTGGAATTCTTTCCCCTAATGGAACTTATCAAGGTGGTATCTTTAGATGAAGTGGTGGAAGGGATGGGAACATAAATCTGTATGGATTAGACATGGAGTTGTGAGGTGGCTAATGCAATCTACACCTTCTTAAACACCTTTTTCTTTAAGGCTCTAATAGTGGAAGTGCCAGTAGGGATATAGGGGATTGGCATGGTGAGTGGGATGTAGGTGTGAATAAAAGTGGGGAGTGGATAAATTTATTGGTATTAATGAAGGTGGAAGTAAGCACTTCTACCCTAGGTGATCCCAACACAAAATAAATTGAAACATGCTAAGAAATGGGTACTAAAGATAAAGGAAAAATTACAAAAGGTTGAGTGACTGGAGAAGTTGGTGCTATGGGTCTTGTCTAGAGGCTCATGGACTTAGCTACTTCCAACTCTACTTCTTCATTAGTATCATCCTCAATGTTCTTGATTATCACCCTCCCTTCTTATTGAAATGAAGTAGGCAAGCCTTATAATGTTTGTAGTGTAGGACTACCTATAGGAGTACTTGGATTCCTCATATAAACTAGTGGGGTATTTAGTTGTGTAGAGGGGCCTTGTGATGATGTTGTTACTACTTATGATGTTGATATCCCAATAGATGAAATAATCTATACATGGTTCATAATATTAAATAATTTAATGGTGCTCATAGTTGAATATTCTTGTGTTTTCTCTTCCTCATCAGAATCCAAACTAATGGGATCCCCTACTTATGCTCCCCTGCTCATTCTTGGTTTAAACAACTTGGGATATCTCTTCATGGATTTTAGATTCAGTTTCAAAGGGAGTATTTGGGAGAGGAAGCTACTTGGAATTTATATTTCTCCTTGGACTATCCTCTCAAGAAGTTGTACTATTCCCATTCCTTTTATATATCCTTCTTGCTATCTAATTCTCTAGCAATGATTGTGGGGTCATCTTGGATCATTCACAAATAATATTCCTTTAGTATAATGACCTTGAATCTCTCAAAAACATCCTCATCAAACTTTACATTAAGAAACAAATAATCATATGGATAAGAAACATGGTAATAAGGGATGTTAAATAATTGTATGTGTTTTTGAATCATCTCATATAAATCTCAATTTCTGTGTGGAAGCACATGAAAAGGGTAACTCTTACACTTTTCCATAAAATGCTTCCTCATGATATAAACCATTATACCAATTAATAAAAAGTGGCCAAAATACAAGGCTTTCTTCTACTTTGAGAATTATTCTTCAATACTCCATCATAGCTAAAAGCCGATTTCCTATTCAGCTAGCTTCTTTGATACAAACTTTGGAAGACAAAAAGGATTAACTTTGTTCCCCCCAGTCATGATTACTATGAAATTTGGGTAGAGGAAATAATCCCCTTTTCCTACCAAGTTATTTTTAATATTTTTCTTCATCTTGGGCATGGGCGAGCCATGAATGGCTTGCCAAACCTATGGATAGACATCTATAGATATCTTAACCATATTCTTGGTATAGGCTATATATGCATAAATTGATAATGTTCAGAGATTCTATTTTTAGGATAAAATAAAACATAGATTTATCCTCAAATCACATATAAAATAAACTATGAAACAAATCAATCAAACATATAGAAAATAATCATAAGCATGTACAAAATAGGAGACACCAAATTTAACGTGATTCACCCAAGATGGGCTACAACCACCAAACTTGTCTAGTTTATTATTTTCAGCAATACAAGGGAGAAAAAAATCCTAAAACATACCTTATCACACCTCTTTACCTCTTTCTGCCTCCTCTTTATGTGAAAATATGTTTCATCTTTCATCTCATCCATGTAACAATACATTATAGGGAGAAAACCCCCTAAACATAACCTCTACCATCAAATCTAGAAACCTTTAATTAATGGCCTAGATTGACTACAAAATTACAATTTTATAAGGTAATTTTAATAAAAGTTTCACTTAGGGGGCACTACCCCTAAAACCCCACTGGGATGCATGGCCCTTGAACCCCCCACCAAGGTAGGGGAGGGGGGGTTATACTCCATAGACCCCACAAAGGAGGGTTACCTCCCTTGAAACCCCCCACACCATTATGGATACAAAGAATGAGATCCAAAACCTAACTAAAATAACATCATATTTTTAACCTCTAATCCTAGAAGACAATGAGGCTCCACACCTAACAATATCCCACTTGGAGACTGATTGAAACAACTCCACTTCTACTACATCCACTATATTATCTCGACCTTGACAAGTTCATTGATTTAATTATCATCCATGAAGACCAATTGAAACTGAACAAATCTTTAACTTCTCTCTTGTAACCACCTTGGTCATCATATCTATAGGATTTTCATTGTTATGTATCTTCTCCAATTTTAGTTTCTCTTCATCTATCATTGAACAAATGAAATGATATCACAACTAAATATGTTTTGTTTTGGAGTGAAAAGATGAGTTTTTGGCTAAATGGATTGTACTCTGACTGTCACTATATAGAGTACATATTTCTTGACTCTGTCCTAATTCTTCCATCAACCTATATAACTAAATTATTTCTTTATTTGTTTCTGTAGAAGCAAAATTCTCAAAAATTTGGGTTGAAAGTGCCAAAAACTTTATAACAATGATATCCAACTAATTGTTATACCACCTATTGTAAACACATACCCTATAGTGCTTCTTCTACCATCCAAGTCACCTTCTATATCTGAGTCAACATATCCTTATAATGTCACATTTGATCCATCATAGCTTAACACTGTATCTATGGCCATTCTTAAGTAATGAAGGATCCATTTTATTGCCTTCTAATATTTCTTTTTTGGATCACTCATGAAATTAATCATCACTCCCATTGCATGTGCAATGTCTAGCCTCGGACACACCATTACATATATTAAACTACCAACTATTGATGAGTATGGAATTTTAGACATCAGGTTCTTTTCTTCTTTTGTTTTAGGACATTGATCCTTTATTAATTTAAAGTGTGAAACCAAAGGTGTCTCAGCTGATTTTGTATCCTACATATTAAATATTTCCAACACTTTTCTACTATACTCTCCCTATGATAATTTCAGCTTCCTGTTCTTTCTATCTCTAATTATCCTCATACCAAGGATATGTTTAGTTTCACCTAGATCCTTCATAGAAAAGCTATCACTTAATTGTTTATGGAGTACATTAATATTGTGCATGTTGGAACCAACTACAAACATATCATCTAGATATAAAATTAGAATAATGTAGCTGCCATTTTCAAAACTTTTAAAATATACACAATGGTCTAAATGATATCTACAATACCCTGTTCTATCATAAAACTGTTAAATTTCAAATACCATTATCTTAGAGCTTGTTTTAGGTCATACAAACTCTTCTTTAACCTGTACACCATTTTCTCCTTAGCTTTGAATTCATATCCTCATGGCTTCTCCATATATATTTCTTCCTCCAAGTCACCATGAAGGAATGCAATCTTCACATCTAATTGTTCAAGGTGCAAATCTTCTACTGCTACCAAACTTAAAACAACTCTTATAAAAGTCATTTTAACTACTAGAGAAAATATTTCATCAAAGTCTATACCTTTCTTTTGTGCAAAACCTTTAACCACCATTTTGGCCCTGAATTTATTTTTACCTTCATTATCCTCTTTTATCCTGTATACCCACTTATTCTGTAATGCCCTCTTTCCTTTAGGAAGCTCCACCAAATATAATGCCTATTTTTCCATTAGAGTATCATAATCCTCATCCATAGCTTATTCCCACTTATCCTTGGCATAAATATACACTTCTTCTTCATAGCTTTATGGCTCACCACCATCAATAAGTAATGAATAATATAAAGAAGAATAAAAATGATCAGGTGGTCTACTTAGTCTTGCAGATCTTCTATTAGGGGTTTGAGATACTTATTCCTATTAGACATTTTGATTAGGAACCTCTAGGACATATTTTTTTATAATGCCTTCTAATAATATATATTCCCTTTTGGATTCTTCCTACTTCTTTTCCTACAATTGGTCCCTGTACATAACTTTTTCATGGAACACAACATCTCTACTCTTGATTATTTTCTTATCTTTCAGATTTGACAACTAGAATCCATAGCCATCAATTCCATAATGAATAAATGTGCATTTCTAATATTTATCTTCTAACTTATTCCTATGATATTTGTCAATATAATAAAATGCCTCACAATCAAAAAATCTTAGAAAAGAATAATCTACCTTATTTCCAATCAATGCCTTCTCTTGTATTCCACCATCCAAATCATTTGAAGGTCCTCTATTTATCAGATAAACTATTATAGTTACAACATCTACCCAATAATATAAAGGAAAACCTTGATGCAATCTCATGCATCTAACATACTCCATAATAGTCTTATTAATTCTTTTTAACAATTAGTCTATTGTGGTGTTCTTGAAACTATTTTCTATCTATGAATTCCACTTTTTGAATAGTAATTGTTAAAAATGTTACTATAATACTCACCTCCATTGTCTAATTTGAGACATTTTAGTTTTAAACTTGTTTCATTTTCAACTAAAGCGTTTCATTTAGTTAATGTATCAAAAACATTAGAATTCCTTTTTATATAGTATACCAAAACCCTCCTAGTTGCATCATCAATAAATGTAACATAATAATTTGAACCACCCAATCAAGATTTTTGAGTTGGTCCCCATATATCTATATGCAAAAGCTCTAACTTTTTCTCCTTCCTGGCTAGTCCAACCTTGATAAACTGCACATATTTTTGTTTTCCATATACATAGTGCTCACAAAAGTCCATATCTAATTCTTTTAGACTTGGTAGTTTATATTTTGAATATAGGTTCTTCAATCTCTTTTCATTCATGTGGCCAAGTTTGTAATGCCACAAAGCTGTATCTTTACCTATAAAAGCTATAAAATAAGATGAATTAACATTATCTGTAGACAAATATAAAGTTCCTACTTTCTTAACTTTTGTAACCACCATATAACCCTTTTTAACCTTTTGTGATTCAGCTATAAATGTGATTATACAACCCTTACTACCCAGCTGCCCTATAGAGATAAGATTTTTCCTCAAGCTTGAAACATGCCTGACATCATTTATCACCCAAGTGTTTCCATTCTATAATTTAAATTTAACACTTCCTTTTCCAAAATACTATAGGTTTCATCATCCCCAAGGTAAACATTCCCATAATTATCTTGAATGTAATGTATAAAATAATGTCTATGAGGGGTCACATGAAAAGAAGCACCTAAATCTAAAACCCCAAGATTCAAAAATATTATCCAAAGAAATTATAAGAGCATATTATTGTACATCTCCTACTACATTTGTTTCTCTATTATGTTCCTATTGGTCCTTACCTAATTTATCCTTTCAAAACTAGCACTCTTTTTTTGTGTCTTGGATTGCCATAGATCCAACATTCTATCTTGCCTCTTGATTTAGACCTTGCACCCCCTTTTGATTTTTCATGGTTTCCTTTTCCTCTATTATTATACCTTCCTATATTCTCCAATGTTAATACATTTCAAGATATGGATGTTTCACCTGTGATTTTCCTTCTCATTTCCTCACTTAGGATAACACCCATCACATCTTCAAACATTAGTTTAGCATTATTAGACAGAGTTTCTTACTACCATTACCAAGCTATTCTAACTTTTCAGCAAGGAACAAAAAACAAGAAAATCCCTAAATTCATCATTAAATTCAATATTTATGGAATGTAACTGATTAGTAACAATGTTAAAATCATTTAAATGATCTTGTACTAAGCTATTTTCAGACATTTTCATATTAAATATTTTTACATCAAAAATATTTTATTTGAAGTAGAGGGCTTTTCATACAACTTACGTAATGCGCTCATAAGAAATTATATTGTATTTTCTTATGATCTGTTAAATGTTATAGAATATGCAAGGAACGACCACATGGTTCCAAGGGCTTTTTGATCCAATAGTTCCCAACCTTCATCTAACATTATCTATGGCTTCTTATCTTGCCCTCCTAACAATAAATTTAGGTCCTTCTTGTAAAGGTAATCCTTCATCTGCATCTTCAAAACTCAAAATTTATGTCCATTTAACTTCTCTACCTTATATTTATTTTCATCTATCATAGCTCCCACTTGAGGTCAAACCTTTTTCTTCCTATAATTTAAAATTATACAAACAAAATGTTTGCTCTGATACCACTTGTTAAGATAAAATAAAACACATATTTATTTATAAATCTCATACAAGAGAAACTATGAAATGAATCAATCAACCATATAGAAAATAATCATAAGTATCCATAAAATAGGAGATACCATATTTAATTAGGTTCACCCAAGATGGGTTACATCCACCAAATTTCTCTAGTATATTATTTTCAGCAATACAAGGCAAAAACAAATCTTTCAACAAACCTTGTTACACCTTTCTACCTCTTTCTTCCTCCTCTTTATGTGAGAATATGTTTCATCTTTCATCTGAGATTTGTAAAAATACATTTTAAGGAAAAAACACCTAAATATAACCTCTACCATTAGATATAGAAATGATTAATCAATGGCTGAGATTGATTACAAAATTACAATTTTCCAAGGCAATTTTAATAAAATTTTCACTTTGGGGGCATGGCCCTAGAACCCCTATTAGGCATGCAGCCCTTGAACCCCTACTGGGGGTGTCACCCCTCATGAACCACACAAAGGAGGTTCCATCCCTTGAAACCCCTTGCGCTATCATGGATCTCAATAATGGGAAGCAAAACCCAGTTGAAATAAAATCAAATTTCTAACCTCTAATCTTGGAAGACAATCAGGGTCCACATTTAACAATATCTTACTTGGAGACTGATTACAAAAACTATATCATTACTGCATCCACTATACTATCTAGACATGGATAATTTCATTAATTTAATTATCATCCATAAATATTAATTGAATCTAAACAAATCTTTAACTTCTCTCTTGTAACCACTTTGGTCATCATATTTGTAGGATTTTTATTGGTATATATTTTCTCAAATTTTAGTTGCTCTTTCTTTATCACTGAATGAATGAAGTGATACCACAATTGAATATGTCTTGTTCTAGAGTGAAAAGCTAAGTTTTTGGCTAGATGCATTACACTTTGACTATCACTATATGGAGTACATATTTCTTGACTATGTCCCAATTTTTCCATCAACCTTTGTAACCAAATTATTTTCTTAATTTTATAGCATCAGCATACTCAACCTCTATGGTTAACGGTACCACAACCTTTTAAAACTATGATACCCAACTAACCACTATACCATCTATTATAAACACATAACCTATAGTGCTTCTTCTACCATCCAAGTCACCTACCATATCTAAGCCAATATATCTCTGTAATGTCACATTTGATCTACCATAGCTTAACACTGTACCTGTTGTCCCCAAAAATAGACTTTTTATTTTTTGGACAACATATGAACTATTTTGATCTTGCAAGACTAAAATTGTTTCTTCCCTTCTCAAAAAATTATTCTGAGCCTTCAAATGCTTTATTATTCAAGCCTTTTCAGATTTCTATGGACTCTGTAGAGCCAAAACTACTGACTCCACAGGCTTGAAATTAGCTGGTTCAACAGGTTCAACAGTTCCAAGGTTCAACGCATGGGTTTTTCATTTTGCTTGAAGTTTTGTCTAAGCCTTAAAGTCAAGAAAAAGCTACCAAGTGTCATCTACCGGGACACATTACAACTTATTTCTAAAAAGCAACGAAAGGTGCCACGTGTCCCATTATATCTCATTAGAGCGCAACAAGTGTGTGCATCCACATTCCAAAGTTTATTATAAGCTTCTTTCAAAAAGCTTCTCTCAAAGTCCCATAGAGGGTGCTAAGTGGAAACTGTAGAAGGTTTTAATGTGTTTTTCTAAATTCAATGGAAGGTGCCATGTGTCCCTTATAAATCTTGATGGAAGCTGCCAGGTGTCAACATCCACAGTTTCTTCCTTTTACTTCATTATCGAGTAAGGACTATGGTAGGCCCCGAGCGAGTTTCTAAAGTCAAGTGGAAGCTGCCAAGTGTCATCTATCAGGACATAGTTTCTAATAAAGTTTCAAAGTAGCAAAATGCACCATGTGTCCCGTTCTAGCTCAGCAAAGCATGACAAGTGTCTTCATTTGCATTTTAGGTTTCTAAAGCATCAGAATGTGCCACATGTCCCTTTTAAAATGATCAAAATGTGCCAAGTGTCATCATCCATGTGAATCCAAATGAGTCCCAAAGGTTTCTATAGTGTTTCTAGAAGCTAAGCAGAAGCTGCCACATGTCATCTTATGTAGGAATCTCAAAAGGTATCTGAAGATCCTATAAGTTAAGAGGATGCTGCCAAGTGTCCTCACCTATTCCATAGTAGAAGTCGCCATGTGTCACTTTTTAAAATTAGTTAGAAATGGGCAAAGTTGGAATCCCTTTAAAAAATGACTAAGGCCAGAAGAGAAGGATCCTTTAAAATTATTTTTCCTAGCGGGAAAAGACAAAGCCAAGGAATATTTCCTTCAAAAAAATTATCCAATGGAATTCCTTCAAACATTTTGTCTGAAGGAAATCAAGGATGAAGCCTGTCAAAGGAAATAAATCCCGAAGGCTGCCTAAAAAATCTTGAAGGGTAGGTACCCTTGCATGGGGCACTTGACACTCAAAAAAGGACCGTTTGAAAAGCCCAAAGGGACACCTTCCCTATGGAGTGTTCCAAAGGCTTGATAAAGACATAAAAATAAGATTTGAAAGACTTAGATGAAAAGGAATGTTCAAATTTTAATGGTTCAATATGTTTCAAACAAAGTAGTGACCAGTGACATCCTTGTAGATGTTAAATTTAAGGTGACAGAATATCTGTTAAAATTCAAATGTGGCACAAAATTTGAAAAATGAACCAAGAGACTAGCTGAAAAGAGGCCCAAGAGTCCAAATTGCTGTAGAAAAGAGAAAGCAATAAAAAAGATTAGAAATATCTACAAGGGAGTCATTTTTAGTAGGTGAAATAGTGGATCAAGTGGTCATCCAAGCACACCAAATCAAGGATGCTACCTATCTGTCCCCCTTGAAGTAAAGGCAAAATAGATAGCTGCGTAGACACAAGGTGATGGACCACATGACTCAGGCCTAGGAGAAGACATTTGAGATGAATCAACATGCCACAATTAAGGTAGCCACCCAGTTCCAACATGGCCCTCCTTGAAAAAATTGAAAATGCATTCAAGGAATTGAATGCAACATGGGCCATTCCATGAAACAAAGCACCAGGCCTCTCTTGGCTGCTATATAATGAAATATTTGATCTAAAAGAATGAGATATTTCTTTTACAAAAGAAAACTCTGCCCCAATTGAAAGGTGAATACTGAGTCTTTGAGCTCAGATTATTGTTCATATTATTTTATTTGAATGAGAAAGCAAGTTACTTATAGACTTTGTGTTGTGATAACTTGTGCCATTTTAGGAGATTATTCTTATTTCTATCTTCTAGATGCATTCTTGTTTATTTAAACTAACAAGAAGAACTAGTGGAAGTGATAAGGAAGATGTCCTGAAGCTAGTTACTTCTAGACTTTGTGTTGTCTGCAATTGTCTTTAGTTTGTTTGTTTATTTTTTGTTTCTATGTAAAGGACCTTGGGACAACTTTGTGCCCCCATTGTTCTTCATATTTCACTCTTGGGTAGTCAAGGTGGAGACTTTATGCTACATCTTAGATTGTTGGTTACTCTGTACCCTATTATCAGTTACTTATCATACCTGAAAGAACTCTTGATGTTCCCTGTAAGACCATTTTTGAAAGAAGAGAAGTGCCTTCAGTTTCTTTGCCAAGATTTTTCCTTCGTTTGTGAGCATCATCTCTAGAAAAAGAGAGATAGATGGTGATACCTACCCGTGAGTGTTATTGTTTGCTTATATTTATAGTATATAGCCTCTTCATATTTTATAAGGAACCTCCCCTTGATGAGAGGAGAGATTTGTCCCCTTTGGATGTGGTAAACCTATGACTTTGGATGATCAATCTCCCTTGTTGTGGATGATCAGACCTATTTTGCTCATCAGTATGCTGGTGATAAAATATTTAACCAATAGTTTTTTGGTGACTCTGCTGGGGATTTGAACAAATAGTTCCTACCCTTGTTCATTATATACTATGGTGACTTTGATTTGGGTCTTACCCATTATCCATTTATCCCCATTATCCATTCCCATTATATAATCTGGTTTGCAAACTAAACCACTAGAGAAGAATAGCAGTTTGAAGTCTCAAGCTTCAAGCTAAAGTAGGTCCTACTCTTTTCCATTTTTGTCCTATAATCTACAAAATCCACATTATACCAAAAGTCAAAGAGCTCAAGGTGTTATTAACCCTATCTTTGAGTTGGTGTAGCAAGGCAATTTTAAATTGCTTCCTCCACAACCTCAAGTTCAATGATCTAGGAGTGTTCCTCCCATCCGTACCAGGTCACCAATACAGGGTAGAGTTTCTTTTTCTGTTATTAGTAGAGCGTTGCCTATACATACACCACCTAGATTTATTATCCCCCTTTTTCATAATCAAATCATGGCTCAAGGCCCCTAGGGTAACTCTTTTGGTCCACTAAATTTGACCCCACCTCTACATGAGCTTCCACATAGTTTGAGAAAGATTTTTTCTAAATTATTTGGTGATGGGAAAGTTCATCCTGATGAACATATTGTAGCCTTCAGCATAGCTTGTGGCATGATAGGTGTGGAGTATGAAGACATAATAGTTAGGCTATTTGTAAAGACACTATAAGGTGCTACTATAGACTAGTTCTACCATCTACAAGCTCGGTCAGTGATTGATTGGGACACTCTTAAATCTAAATTTGAAGCCATGTTCAAGCCTATAGAAGATGTGCATGCCTTGCTAGCCCAGCTCACACAGATGAAGAAGGAGCCTCATGCACCTATGAGGGACTTCATTTCCAAGTTTGACAAGTTGAGGAATAGGATTCCCATGATTTCCCAGCTGACACCTAAGAATCTCAAGTGTTTCTTCATCAACTCACAACTGCCTAAAGTGAGTTTTTTGCTGAGACGAGCTGGCCACATAGACCTTATTGATACTCAGGATTTGGCTACTGAGGTAGAAGATGACCTTATCTTGGTAGGAAAGATAAGGAGAGATCATAATAAAAGTAAATCCTCTTCATCTTCTGAATACTCACCTACAGTCACTACTGACCCAATGGTACAAAATCTAGCAAATGAAGTGCTAGCTCTCAGAAAGCAAATGGCTCAAGGGATGTCATCCACTCTTCCATATAGAGATGTACCAAAGAGGACATTTCCCAATTCATCATATCAAAGCAATGCTATCAGGAATCAAGGATAGCTAAATTGCCTTCCTCCCCATGAGGGAACCTTACCATTGAAGCACTTTTAACCAATTTAACAGTTGGATATCTTGAGGTTTAATTAGATTTCTCCTTTCAGCCTTAATTGAACTCTGAAAATGATGTTAATCTCTTCACTAAAGAAGAAGAAGAATTAGCCGGTGACTCCAACATTAGTTTCCTAAATTATCAAGATGAACCTAGAAGTGAAGGTAAAGTAGCTAAAGGATCATATGTTGTTTTCACATGGTCTAAGAACTAGTCAGCCCAATAAGCTAATAAAGAAAATATAGAGGAGCCACCTCAACTAGCAATCTCAATTGCTAAGTGTGGAACCACTCTGCCCTTCTACCCAAAGGACCCGATGACTGCTAAAAAGGTGAATACATCAAACATCTCCATGCCTTCTACTTTTAACTTGAAGATCAGTCCTCTCCCTCCCAAAAATCAAAAGGATGAACTCCCATCCTCTGCTCCTATCTCATTCCAAACATTTGATATAATTGACCATATAAATAAAACCAAAATTCAAATGTCTAAATTTGAGTTTCTGTAGTCCAACCTTGATCAGTTAGACAAATTGGTTCAATATGTGAAGAACCAAACCATCCCTGTAAGATAAGAAGCTAAGAAGGTAACTCATGATCCCCCAAGGAACATGTATATCCCAAACAACCTTTTCATTACTCCTCCTACTACCCCTGGGAAAATAGAGCCTTTCTATGTTTCCCTGTTGATAAACGGTCACAAGTTGAGCAACTGCATAATTGATTCTGGAGCTTCAGATAACATCATGCATGTCAATGTGACCGAATCTCTTAGCCTCACACTGACCAAAACATTTGGTAGATGCTTCTCCATGGAGAACAAGAAATTACCACTGCTAGGACAAATAAAGGACACTCAATTTGCATTTGCAGTGTTCCCAAATAAAAGAATCAAGATGATTGTCCTGGTGGCTGACATCCCATCATAATACGACATCCTTCTTGGCCAGAATTTTTGCAAGGATGTTGGTGGCAAGTTGAGCATGGAATTATCTGAGGTGAGAATCCCTATCAAAGGCATCATGAAGAGGCTACTCCCTGAGAAGGAAGCAAAATATGTGGTTACTCAGACATCAGCACCTAAAGCTCAAATTTTGTTTGAGTCTTTAGGCATGGGTAATTATTTCCTAACCACAGAATAAGTACATGAGGTGCCTAATTAAAATATTAAAGGTGTCAACTTAGAAATACATTTAGTTTTAATAGCATAAGGATTAGTGGAACGTAGTGTAAGTGTAGAACAATCTCCCCTTCCAAACGAAGAAGAAACTAAAGAAAAACTAGTGTCTAAGGAGGTATGGATTCTAGAATTTGATTGCAACTGCTTCTCGACTAGTTCAGGAGTTGGGAATTTGTTGATATCTCCTTAAGGAGATATCTTTCATTCTTCATATAAGTTACAGTTCAACAACACCAATAACACATCTGAGTATGAATCTCTCTTACTTGGGTTGAAGGCTACTCGTGACAAAGGCATCAAACTCCTTCATGCCAAAGGAGATGCTGAACTAGTGGTTTGTCAGGTAAGAAACCTATATCAAACTAAAAATGAAAGATTGTGTGACTACCAAAATCTAGTTTGGGATCAAATTGAAAACTTTGATGCTTTCATCATCTCTGTAGTTCCCAAGGAATTCAATGATAGAGCTGATGCACTAGTGATTTCAATAACTCTCTTAGTTCCTCACCCTGACTTCAAAGGAGATAGGTACACTATTTAACTAGTCTTTTGACCAAGTGTACCTAATAATGCCAATCATTAGCAAGTTTTTAACCATGACAGCCAAATCATTGCCTTCTTGGAGCAAAAAGACAAATTTGAATAGTTTCACTTCGAAGGTAGTGAGCCTCAAAAGCTTGAACCAACCCTTAAATCAAGTACAGATGCAGGTGAATAGTTCTTACAACTCAAAGGGAATAAAATATCAAAAGGCTTGGTTTTCCTTGAGAAGTTATTTGACAAACATGACAAATTCATTAAATAGTAGCAAACGGATTCAAGCTCCTCTCAGGAGTTTGATCAAGTAAATTTGGGTACCATGGGAGATCCTAAGATGGTGAACATTGGGAAGTGTTGCACTCTTGAGGAGAGATCCAAGTTTGCTGCTCTACTCCACCAGTACATGGATATCCTATAATACTCTTATGATGACCTAAAGTCCCTCAAGCCTGAAGAAATCTGGCATGACATTCCCCTCAAGGCTGACTCGGTGCCTTACAAGCAAAAATGTAGGTAGTACAATCTGAAGATATGAGGTACTATTCTATTCAAAATATAGAAAATACTAAAAGCCAGGATCATTTTACCAATCCATCATTCCACATGGATTGCCAACATAGTGCCTGTGAGGAAGAAGAATGGTGAAATTTGCCTCTGTGTAGATTTCAAGAACTTGAATCATTCATATTATAAGGATAACTATCCTTTTCCCATCATGGATCAAGTGATTCAGATACTAACTAGTTCTGAGATGTTATCAATGCTAGATGGCTTCTCAAGATACAACCAAGTTGAAGTTGGCAAAGCAGACCATCATAAGATTACCTTCACCATGCCTTGGGGTACCTTTGGTTACCGAAGAATGCCATTCAACCTTATTAATGCTGGCACCACTTTCCAAAGAGCAATGGAATTTGATTTCAAAGATGAAATAGGTAAATTCATTGTAGTTTATCTTGATGACTTGACTATCTTTTCCAAGCATCACCTGGATCACGTCCATCATTTGTAATAAGTGTTGGAATGTTGCCACCAGAATGGTATTTCTTTGAATCCCAAGAAGTCTATTTTTGGGGTAACAGAAGGGAAACTTATTGGACACATTCTTTCGCAAGAAGGCATGAAGATTGACTTAAAAAGAGTCAAGTCCATCCAAGAGCTTACTTTGCCCACAAGTAAGACTGTAGTTCACTCTTTCTTTTGAAAGGTGAATTTCTTAAGAAGGTTCATCCTCGAGTTTGCTGAGAAGACTCGACATATTGTAAACATGATGAAGGGAAAGGCCATCTTCAGTTGGACTAAAAAAGGAAAATTAGCATTTTGAGATATCAAGATAGCTATTTCCCATGCCCCAATTTTGGTTTGTCCAGACTACAACAAAGAACTCACCATATATATCTATGCTTTCGAACACACACTTTCAGTAATTCTAGTTTAGCAGAACCAAGAAGGTGTGGAATATCCCATTTCTTTCATGAGTTGTCTTCTCAAAGCTCATGCGCTGAAATACTCAAACATGGAGAAGCACACCTATGCAGTGGTAAAGGCAGTAAATCATTTCTTCTTCTACATCCTAAATTCACATGTTACTACCTTGGTTCTTGATACTATGGTTAAATCCATATTAACTTAGTAGGAGTTTGGGATGAAAAGAGGCAATTGGATTGCAAGAATCCAAGAATTTGATCTAGTTATCAAACCAAAAAAGTTGGTGCATGGAAACGGCCTATGCCAATTAATTACTGATAACAAGCTAGAGGAAATAGAGCATGAAGAATAAGGAGAAGAAGACATGCTAACAGGCCTCTTTGTCTTCACTACGAATGAGTGGTATTCTAGTATTGCTCATTTCCGTACTTATGGTGAATGTCCTGCTCACCTATCTCATAAGGAAAGGAGGACTATCAAGTTGTAAGCTACCAATTTTATCCTCTAGGACAATGGCCTATATAAGAGGAGCCTAGATGGAGTGTTCCTCTGTTGCGTGGATAAAGAGTAGTAGAATCAACTTCTAAAGTCTTTTCATAATTTGGCTTGTGGAGGACATTTTTATGCTCCTATAACTACCCATAAGATTCTGTGAGCTAAGTATTATTGGCCTACTTTGTTTCAAGATGCATACAAATGGGTAAGGAAATGTGAATTATGCCAGTAGTTTATTGGAAGACCCAAGTTAGTTGCCTTGCCTCCCAAGCCAGTATTCATAGAAGAGCCATTTTAGCAATGGGGCATCGATTTCATTTGTGATGTAAACTCATCTTCAAGTGTTGGACATGATTATGTCCTCATAGCCATGAATTATTTCACGAAGTGGGTGAAAGCTATCCCAACCAAACATGCTACTTCAAAAGTAGTGTGTAATTTCCTCAAAGAAAACATCATTTCCAGGTTTGGGGTCCCAGTCAAGATTATCAAAGACAATGCAGCTTGTTTCACTTCCCAAGAAATTACTCAGTTCTATTTTTACTATGGGATCACCCTCTCTCACTCTTCTAATTATTTCCCACAAGGGAATGGTTACGCTGAATCAAACAACAAGAACCTGGTGACCATCATCAGGAAGCTAGTGGATGACAACCAAAGGACATGACATAAAGCATTGGTTGATGCTTTGTGGGTAGATATAATTACTCCAAAAAGAGCAATTGGTATGTCTCCTTTCCAAAATTTTTATGGGCTCAATGTTGAGATACCAATCACCCTAGAATTTCCAGCATTGAAATTATCTAAGGCAATTGAGGATCAAACTTATGAAAGCTCCATTGATAAGAGGATCATGTGCTTGACTGAGTTGGATGAGCAGAGAACTATGGTGGTGGACTTAATTATTGCCCATAAAAGTCTAGTGAAGAAACTCTTTGACTATAAAGCAAAAGACTGTGATTTCTAGATTGGAGATCAAGTCCTACTGTGGGACAAAAGGAGAGAACCAAAGTGAATGCATGGAAAATTTGATTCCCTGTGGAGAGGCCCTTTTACTATCCATGAGCTCAATGGTGAAAATAGCTTCTTGTTGAAGTATCAAGATGGCACACCCTTTCCTCTGCCTCACAATGGGCAACATCTAAAGCACTTCAATTCTTGAAGTATCATATAAGTTCACCTGTACATATGTATATTTGTATAAGCCTTTATTTTTATTGTGTGTTGTTCATTTTCATTTTTTAGAGCCTTTATTTTTGGGTAGCATGACTCCGTAGCCCAATGGCATACTTCAAGGCACTAAAATTTATAGTTTCTACTCCCCTTAGCTATTCCAAGTTTTCATCTAAAGGAAGTTCCCCAACTGGAGCCAGTTGTTGTCCCCAAAAATAGACTTTTCATTGTTTGGACAACATATGAACTATTTTGGTCCTACAAGACCAAAATTGTTTCTCCCTTTCTCAAAAAATTATTTTGAGCCTTTAAATGCTTTATTATTCAAGCATTTTTATATTTCTACAGACTCTACAGATCTAAAACTACTGACTCCATAGGCTTGAAATTAGCTGGTTCAATAGGTTCAATAGTTCCAAGGTTCAACACGTGGGTTTTTCAATTTGCTTGATGTTTTTTCTAAGCCTCAAAATTGAGCAAAAGCTACCAAGTGTCATCTACTGGGACATATTACAAATTGTTTCAAAAAAGTAGTGAAAGGCACCACGTGTCCCGTTATAACTCAGTAGAGTGCGCCAAGCATCTGCATCTGCATTCTAAAGTTTATTATAAGCTTCTTTCAAAAAGATTCTCTCAGAGTCCCACAGAGGGCACTAAGTGGAAACTATGGAAGGTTTTAATTTGTTTTTATAAATGCAATAGAATTCACCACGTGTCCCTTGTAAAGCTTAGTGAAAGCCGCCAGGTGTCAACATCCATAGTTTCTTCCTTTTGCTTCATTATCGAGTAAGGACTATGGTAGGCCCCAGGTGAGTTGTTAAAGTCAAGCAGAAACTGCCAAGTGTCATCTATAAGGACATATTTTATAATAAATTTTCAAAGTATCAGAACGTGCCATGTGTCCCATTCTAGCTCAATAAGCATGACAAGTGTCTTCATCTGCATTTCAGGTTTTTAAAGCATCATAATGTGCCACATATCCCTTGTAAAATGAGTATAATGTACCAAGTGTTATCATCTATGTAAATCTAAATGAGTCCCAAAGGTTTCTATAGTGTTTCTAGAAGCTAAGTGGAATCCACCATGTGTCATCTTCTGCAAGACTCTCAAAAGGTATCTGAAGCTCTTATAAGTTAAGCAGATGTTGCCAAGTGTCCTTACCTATTCCATAGTGGAAGCTACCATGTGTTAATTGTTAAAATTAGTGAGAAATGGGAAAATTTGGAATCCCTTTGAAAAAATGACTAAGGCCAGAAGAGAAGGATCCTTGAGATTTTTTTTGCCTGGCGGGAAAAGACAAAGCCAAGGAAGATTTCCTTCAGACAAATTGTCTAAAGGAAATTAAGGATGAAGCCCACTGAAGGAAATAAAGCCTGAAGGCCGCTCAAAAAATCTTGAAGGGTAGGTACCCTTGCAGGGGGCACTTGACACTCAAAAAAGGACCATTTGAAAAGCCTGAAGGGACACCTTCCCTCCAGAGTGTTCTAAAGGCTTGAAAAAGATAGAGAAAGAAGCTTTGAAAGACTTAGATGAAAAGGATCCTTCAAAGTTCAATGGTTCAATATGTTTCAAACAAAGTAGTGACTAGTGATGTCCTCGCAGATGTCAAATTTAAGGTGATGAAATATCCATTAAAATTCAAATGTGGCATAGAATTTGAAAAATGAACCAAATGACCAACTAAAAAGAGAGACTGAGAGTCCAAATTATTGTAGGGAAGAGAAAACAATACAAAAGATCAGAAATATCTACAAGGGAGTTATTTATAGTAGGTGAAATAGTGGATCAAATGGTCATTTAAGCACACCAAATCAAGGACACTACCTATTTGTCCCCCTTGAAGTAAAGTCAAAATGGATAGCTTTGCAAAAACCAGGTGACATACCAGATGACTCAAGCCCAAGAGAAGATATTTGAGATGAATCAACACACCACAATTAAGGCAGCTACACAGTTCCAGCATGGCCCTCCTTGATAAAACTAAAAATGCATTTAAGGCATTGAATGCAGCATGGGCCATTCCATGGATAAAAGTGTCAGGCCTCTCTTGGCTGCTATATAATGAAATCTCTGATCTAAAAGAAAGAGATCTTTCTTTTACAGAAGTAAATCTCTGCCCCAATTGAAAGGTGAATACTGAGACTTTGAGCTCAGATTATTGTTCATATTATTTTATCTAAATGAGAAAGCAATTTAATTGCAGAATATGTGTTGTTATAGCTTGTGCCATTTTAGGATATTGTTCTTATGTTTTTCTTATAGATGAATTCTTGTTTATTTAAACTAACAGGCAGAAGTAGTGGAATTGATAAGGAAGATGTCTTAAAGCCAGTCACTTCCAAACTTTGTGTTGTTTGCAATTGTCTTTAGTTTGTTTGTTTATTTTCTATTTCTATGTAAAGGACCTTGGGATGACTTTGTGCCCCCATTATTATTCGTATTTCACTTTTGGGAAGTCAAGGTGGAGACTTTTTGCTACATCTTAAATTGCTGGTTACTCTGTACCCCATTATCAGTTACTTATCATACCTGAAAGAACTCTTGTTGTTCCCTATAAGACCATTTCTAAAAGAAGAGAAGTGCCTTCAATTTCTTTGCCAAGATTTCTCCTTAATCTATCAGCATCATCTCTAAAAAAAGAGAGATGGATGGTGATACCCTACCCCTAAGTGTTATTTTCTACTTATATTTATAGTATATAGCCTCCTCATATTTTATAGGGAACCTCCCCTTGATGAGAGGAGAGATTTGTCCCCTTTGGATGTGGTAAACCTGTGACTTTGGATGACCAATCTTCCTTGATGTGGATGACTAGACCTAATTTTCTCATCAGTACACTAGTGACAAAATATTCAACCAACAATACCTATGGTCCCTCTTAAGTAAAAAAGGATCCATTTTACTACCTTCCAATTTTGCTTTCTTGGATCACTCATGAACCTACTCACCACTCCAAATGCATGTGCAATGTCTAGCCTCATACACACCATTACATATATTAAACTTCCAACTGTTGATGAATATGAAATTTTAGACATCAGATTCTTTTCTTCTTGTGTTTTAGGACATTGTTCCTTTGTTAATTTATAGTGTGCAGCAAAAGGTGTCCCAACTGATTTTGCATCCTGCATATTAAATATTTCCAATTTTTTTTTGATGTGCTCTCTGTGTGATAATTATATCTTCCCATTCATTCTATCTCTAATTATCCTCATACCAAGGATCTATTTAGTTGTACCTAGATCCTTTATAGAAAAGTTATCACTTAACTATTTCTTGAGTACATTAATATTGTGCATATTGAAACAAGCTAAAAGAATATCATCTACATATAAAAGCAAAATAATGTATTTACCATTTTTAAAACTTTCAAAATATACACACTGGTCTGAATGATATCTACAAAACCTTATTCTATCATAAAATTGTCAAATTTCAAATACCATTATCTTGGAACTTGTTTTAGGCCATACAAACTCTTCTTCAATCTGAACACCATTTTCTCCTTAACCTTGACTTCATATCCCTATGGTTTCTCCATATATATTTCCTCTTCTAAGTCACCATGAAGGAGTGCAATGTTCACATCTAACTATTCAAGGTGCAAATCTTCTACTGCTACCAAACTTAAAACAACTATTATATAAATCATTTTAACTATTGGAGAAAATATTTTATCTAAGTCTATACCTTTATTTTGTACAAAAACTTTAACCACCATTCTATCCTTGAATTTATTTTTACCTTTGTTATTCTCCTTTATCTTGTATACCCAATTATTATACAATGCCTTCTTTCCTTTGGGAAGCTCCACCAAATCTCATGTCTGGTTTTGCATTAGAGCATCATACTTCTCATCCATAGCTTGCTCCTACTTATCCTTGGCATTAATTTACAATGCTTCTTCATAGATTTTTGGATCACCACCATCAGTAAGTAATAAATAATATAAAGGATAAAAATGATCAAGTGGTCTACTTACTCTTGTAGATCTTCTAATAGGGGTCTGAGGTATATGTTCCTATTTCACATTTTGATCAAGAACCTTTGGGATATGTTTTTTTGTAATGTCTTCTAATACTGTATATTCCCTTTTGGATTCTTGTTGCTTATTTTCCTTCAAGTCATCCTTATACCTGACTTTTTCATGGAACATAACATCTCTACTCCTAATTATTTTTTTATCTTCTAGATTCCATAACTAGAATCCATATCCATCAGTACCATGACTAATAAATGTGCATTTCTGATACTTAGCTTCTAACTTATTCTTATGATCTTTGTCAACATAAGAGAATTCATCACAACCAAAAACTCTTAGAAAATAATAATATACCTTCTTTTTAGTCCATGCCTCCTCTACTATTCAAACATCCGAATCACTCAAAGGTCCTCTATTTATCAGATAATCTATTATAATTATAACATCTTGCCAAAAATGTAAAGGCAAACCCTCATGCATCTAGCACACTCCATAATAGTCCTATTCATTCTTTCTAACACACCATTCTATTGTGGTGTTCCTAGAACTATTTTCTATCTATGAATTCTACTTTTTGAATAGCAATTGTTAAAGGCATTACTATAATACTCACCTTCATTATCTGATTTGAGACATTTTAGTTTTAAACCTATTTAATTTTCAACTAAATCTTTTCATTTCTTGAATGTATCAAAAACATCAAACATGATTTTTATATAGTATACCCAAACCTTTCTAGTTGCATCATCAATAAATGTAACATAATAATTTAAATCACCAAGTGAAGATACCTGAGTTATTCCCCATACATCTGTATGCACAAGCTCTAACTTTTACTCTTTCTTGGTTGGTCCAACCCTAAGAAATATCACATGTTTTTATTTTCCATATAAATAGTGCTCACAAAAGTCTAGATCTAATTCTCTTAGACCTGGTAGTTTATATTTTGCATGTAATGTCTTCATTCCCTTTTCACTCATGTGGCTAAGTTTGTAATGCCACAAATCTACATATTTACCTATATCAACTACAACAATTGATGAATTAATATTATCTATAGACAAATATAAAGTACCTACTTTATTATTTTATTCAACCACCATATAACCCTTTGTAACCTTCCATAATTCAACTATAAATGTGACCATACAACCCTCACTACCTAACTGCCCTGCAAAGATCATATTTCTCCTCAAGCTTGGAACATGACTGACATCCTTCAACACCCAAGTGTTTACATTCTATAATTTAACTTGAACACTTCCTTTTCTAATAATATTAGAGGGTTCATCATCACCAAGGTAAACATTATCATAATTACCTTGAACGTAATCTATAAAATAATGTCTATGAGGGGTGACATGAAAAGAAGCACCTGAATCTAAAACCCAAGATTTAATAATATCATCCAAAAAAAGTATAAGATCATCTTGTAGTACATTTCCTACTATATTTACTTCTCTATTACCTTCTTATTGGTCCTTACCTGATTTATCCTTTCAAAATTAACACTCTTTCTTTGTGTGTCATGGCTTGCTACAAATCCAACATTCCATCTTGCCTCTTGATTTACATCTTTCACCCCCTTTTGATTATCTACGATTTTCTTTTCCTCTATTCTTATTCCTTCCTTTATTCTCCACTGTTAATGCATTTATAGATATGTATGTTTCACCTATACTTTTCCTTTGCATTTTCTCTCTTAGGATAACACCCACAACATCTTTAAACTTTAGTTTAACATTATTAGACATAGAGTTGTTTACTGCCATGACCAAGATATTCTAGATTTAGGCAAGGAAAAAATAATAAGATCCCTAACTTCATCATAAAATTCAATATTTATAGAATGTAACTGACTAGTAACTGTGTTAAACTCATTTAAATGATTTGTTATTGAACTATTCTCAGATATTTTCATATTAAATGATTTTTTCATCAAAAATATTTTATTTGAGTCAAAGGGTTTTTCATATAAATTTCCTAATGCACTCATAAGAATTTATATTATATTTTCTTATGATATGTTGAATTCTACATAAGATTCAAGGCACAACCGTATGGTTCCAAGGGCTTTTTGATCTAATAGTTTTCAAGCTTCATCTGAAATTATTGATAACTTCTTGGCTTGCCTTCCTAATGATAAATATAAGTCCTTCTCGTAAAGGTAATCTTTCATCTACATTTTCCATAGTCCAAAGTTTTGTCCATTAAACTTCTCCACCTTAGATTTATTTTCATCCACCATAGCTCGCACTCAAGGTCAAACCCTTTTCTTCCTATGATTTAAAATTATGCAAATAAAACCTTTGCTCTGATACCACTTGTTAGGATAAAATAAAACATAGCTTTATCCCCAAATCATATTCAATAAAAACTATGAAATGAATCAATCAAGCATATAGAAAATAATCATAAGCGTGCACAAAATAGAAGACCCCAGATTTTACGTGGTTCACCCAAAATGGGCTACATCTACCAAACTTGTCCAATATTTATTTTTAGCAATACAAGGGAGAAACAAATCCTATAACAAACCCTATTACACCTCTATAAAAAAAATTTCCTCTTCTCTATGTGCAAATATGTTTCATCTTTCATCTCAACCATGTAATAATACATTTTAGGTGGAAAAACACATAAACATAACCTCTACCATCAGATCTAGAAACTTTTAATCAATGGCCCAAATTGACTAAAAAAATACAATTTAACAAGGCAATTTTAATAAAATTTTCACTTTGAGGGCATTGCCCCTAAACCCCCACTAGGGCACATAGACCTCAAACCCACAAAGAGGGCTCCCTACCTTGAAACCCTCTATGTAATCATGGATACAAATAATGGGATCCAAAACCTGATTGAAATAACATCATATTTTTAACCTATGATCTTGGAAGATAATTAAGATCTACACCTAACAATATCCCACTATGATACTGATTACAACAACTCCACCACTACTACATCCACTATACTATCTGGACATGGACAAGTTCATTAATTTAATTATAATCCATAAAGATAAATTAAAGCTGAACAAATCTTTAACTTCTCTCTTGTAACATCCTTAGTCATTATATCTACAAGATTTTTATTGGTATGTATCTTCTTCAATTTTAGTTGCTCTTCCTATATCACTGAATGAATGAAATGATACCACAACTGAATATATTTAGCTCTAGAATGAAAAGCCATGTTTTTAGCTAGATGGATTTCACTTTGAATATCATTATATAGAGTACATATTTCTTGACCATGTCTCAATTCTTGCATCAACCTCTGTAACTAAATTACTTCCTTGCTTGATTTTATAGCAGTAACATACTCATCCTATATAGTTGAAAGTTCCATAACCTTCTATAATCATGATACCCAACTAACTAGTGTACCACCTAATGTAAACACATACCCTATATTACTTTTTCTACAATCTAAGTCACTTTCCATATCTAAGTCAACATATATTTATAACGTCACATCTTATCCACCATAGCTTAACACTATATCTATGGTCCCTCTTCAGTAATGAAACATCCATTTTACTACCTTCCAATGTTCCTTTCATGGATCCCTCATGAACCTACTCACCACTTCCACTACATGTGCAATGGCTGACCTCATACACACCATTGCATACATTAAATAGCCAACTGCTGGTGAGTATGGAATTTTAAACATCAAGTTCTTTTCTTCTTGTATTTTAGGACATTTTTCCTTTATTAATTTAAAGTGTACAACCAAAGGTGTCCAAACTAATTTTTCATCTTTCATATTAAATCTTTTTAACATTTTTCTAATGTACTCTTTTTATGATAATTCTAGCTTCCTATTCTTTGTATCTCTAGTTATCCTCATACCAAAGATCTATTTAACTGCATCTAGATCCTTCATAGAAAAGCTATCACTTAATTGTTTCTTAGTACATTAATATTGTGCATGTTAGAACCAACTACAAGGATAATATCTACATATAAAATCAAAACAATTTATCTGCCATTTTCAAAACCTTTAAAATATACAAAATGGTATGAATGGCATCTACAATAACCCTGTTATGTCATAAAACTATCAAATTTCAAATACCACTATCTTAGATATTTTTTTATGCCATACAAACTCTTCTTCAACCTCCATACCATTTTATCCTTGCCTTTGACTTTTTATCCCTATGGATGCTCCATATATATTTCCTCCTCTAAGTTTCCATGAAGGAATGCAGTCTTCACACCTAACTATTCAACGTGTAAATCTTCTACTACTGCCAAACTTAAAATAGCTCTTATAAAAGTCATTTTAACTACTAGAGAAAATATTTCATCAAAGTCTATACCTTTCTTTTAAAAAAACCTTTAACCACCATTTTGGCCTTGAATTTATTTTTACCTTCCTTCTCCTCCTTTATCCTATATACCCACTTATTCTACAATGGCTTCCTTCCTTTGGAAATCTCCACCAAATGCCATGTCTAGTTTTACATTAGAGCATCATACTCCTCATCCATAGCTTACTCTAACTTATCCTTGGTATCAATTTGCACTCCTTCTTCATAGCTTTCTACCTCACCACCATCAATAAGTAATAAATAATATAAAGAAGGAAAAAAATAATTAGGTGGTCTACTTACTCTTGTAGATATTCTAGTAGGGGTTTGTGGTACCTATTCTTATTGTACATTTTGATCAGGAACTTTTGGGACATATTTTTATGTAATGTCTTTTAATACTATATATTCCCTTTTGGATTCTTCTTTCTTCTTGTCCTATAACTGGTCCCTATACATAAATTTTTCATGGAACACATCTCTACTCTTGATTATTTTCTTATCTTCCAGATTCCACAACTAAAATCCATAGCCATTAGTATCATAACAAATAAATGTGCATTTATGAGACTTAGATTTTAACCTATTCTTATGATCATTGTCAATATAAGAGAATTCCTAACAACTATAAACTCTTAAAAAATAATAATATACTTTCTTTCCAATCCATACCTCCTCTGGTATTCCACCATCCAAAGCACTTGAAGGTCCTCTATTTATCAGATATAGTTACAATATTTACCCAAAACTATAAAGGTAAACTTGTATGCAATCTCATGCATCTAACATGCTCCATAATAATCATATTCATTCTTTTTGACACACCATTCTATTGTGGTGTTCCTAGTACTATTTTCTATCTATGAATTCCACTTTTTGAACTGTAATTATTAAAAACATTACTTTAATACTCACCTCAATTATCTGATCAGAGACATTTTAGTTTTAAATCTATTTCATTTTCAATTAAAATTTTTAATTTATTGAATGTATAAAAAACATCAGACTTCTTTTTTATACAATATACCGAAACCTTCTTAGTTGCATCATCAATAAATGTAACATAATAATTTGAGCCATCAAGTGAAGATACCTGAGCTGGTCTACATACATCTGCATGCACAAGCTCTAACTTTTGCTCCTTCTTGGCTAGTCTAACCCTAAAAATCCTCACACAATCTTATTTCCCATATACACAGTGCTCACAAAAGTCTAGATCTAATTCTTTCAGTCCTGGTAGTTTATCTTTTGCATGTAGGATATTAATTCCCTTTTCACTCATGTGGCCAAGTCTATAATGCCACAAAGCTACATCTTTACCTATATTAGCTATAATACAATATGAATTAACATTATTTGTAGACAAATATAAAGTGTCTACTTTCTTACCATTTTAAACCACCATAGAACCCTTTGTAACCTTCCATAATTTGGCTATAAATGTGACCATACAATCCTCACTACCTAGTTGCCCTATAAAGATTAGATTTCTCCTCAAGATTGGAACATGTTTGACATCCTTTAGCACCCAAGTGTTTCCATTATATAATTTAACCTAAACTCTTCCATTTCTAAAAATACTATAGGGTTCATCATCACCAAGGTAAACATCCCCATAATTACCTCAAATGTAATCTATAAAATAATGTCTATGAGGGGTCACATGAAAAGAAGCACTTGAATCTAAAACCCAAGATTCAACAATATTATCCAAACAAAATATAAGATCATATTGTAGTACATCACCTATTGTATTTGCTTCTCTATTACCTTTTTGTTGGTGTTTACCCAATTTATCCTTTCAAAACCAACACTCTTTCTTTATGTGTTCTAGCTTACCACACATCCAACATTTCATATTGCCTCTTGATTTAGATCTTGTACCCTCTTTTGATTTTCCATGGTTACCTTTTCCTCTATTCTTCTATCTTCCTCTATTCTCCACTGTTAATGCATTTCTAGATATGGATGTTTCACCTGTCTTTTCTTTTACATTTCCTCACTTAGGATAACACCCACAACATCTTCAAACTTTAGTTTAGCATTATTAGACACAAAGTTTCTTACTACAACTACCAAGCTATTCCAAATTTTAGGCAAGGAATAAAGAATAAGAAGATCCCTAACTTTATCAAAGTCAAAATTTACAAAATGTAACTGCTAGTAACCGTGTTAAACTCATTTAAATGATCTGGTACTAAAATATTTTTAGACATTTTCATATTAAATAATTTCTTCATGAAAAATAATTTATTTGAGGTAGAGAGTTTTTCAATTAACTTTCCTAGTGTTCTCATAATACCTTCTATTATCTTATATGTTTAATTCTACAAAAGATGCAAGGAACAACCGTATGGTTCCAAGGCCTTTTTGATCTAATAGTTCCCAAGGTTTATCTAATATTGTCAATGGCTTCTTGGCTTACCCTCTCAATGGAAAATATAGGTACTTTTGGTAATGGTTATCCTCCATCTGCGTCTTCCACAATCTAAAGTTCTATACATTGAACTTCTCCACCTTAGAATTATTTTCATCTATCATAACTCCCACTCAAGGTCAAACCCTTTCTTTTCTTGTAATTTAAAATTATGCAAACAAAACTTTGTTTTAATACCACTTGTTAGGATAAAATAAAACACATATTTATCCCCAAATCGCATACAATAAAAACTATGAAATGAATCAATCAAACATATAGAAAATAATCATAAACATGCACAAAATAGGAGACAATGGATTTAACATGGTTCACCCAAGATGGGCTACATCCACCAAACTTGTCCAATATATTATTTTCAAAAATACAAGGGAGAAATAAATTATGTAACAAACTGTGTTACACCTTTCTACCTCCTCTCTATGTGCAAATATGTTTCATCTTTCATTTTATCCATGTAATAATACATTTTAGGGTGAAAAACACCTAAACATAGCCTCTACCATCTGATCTAGAAACCTTTACTCAATGTCCCAGATTGACAACAAAATTACAATTTTATAAGCTAATTTTAATATTAAAAATTCTTCAAGGGCACTACCCCCAAACCCTTTCCAAGGCACATGGCCCTCAGAGCCCTCATTAGGGGGTTCATTCCCCTAGAACCTCTAAAGGGGGTTCCATCCCTTGCAACCCCTTGCACCATAATGGATGAAAAGAATGAGATCTAAATCTTGACTAAAATAACATCATATTTTTAACCTCTGATCTTGGAAGACAATCAAGCTCCACACCTAACAATCTCTCACTTAGAGACTGATTGTAGTAACTCCATTGCTAATGTATCCACTATACTATCTAGACTTGGAAAACATCATTAATTTAATTATCATCCATGAAAACTAATTGAAACTAAAAAAATATTCAACTTCTCTCTTGTAACCACCTTGGTCATCATATCTATAGGATTTTTACTAGTATGCATTTTCTCCAATTTTAGTTGCTCTTCCTCTATCGCTGAATGAATGAAATGATACTACGACTGAATATGTTTTGTTCTAGAGTGAAAAGTTGAGTTTTTAGCTGGATGGATTGCACTCTGACTGTCACTATATAAAGTACATATTTCTTGACTATGTCCCAATTATTCTATCAATGTTTGTAACCAAATTATTTCCTTGCTTGCTTCTGTAGTAGCAACATACTCAGTCTCTACAGTTGAAAGTGCCATAACCTTATATAATTGTGATATCCAACTAACTAATTTACCACCTACTACAAACACATACACTATGGTGCTTCTTCTACCATCCAAGTCACTTTCTATATCTGAGTCAACATATCCCTATAATGTCACATCTGATCCACCATAGCTTAACATTGTATCTATGGTCTGTCTTAAGTAATGAATGATCCATTTTATTGACTTTCAATGTTCATTTCTTAGGTCACTCATGAACCTACTCACCACTCTGACTGCATGTGGAATGTCTAGCCTTCTACACATTATTACATACATTAAATTACCAACTGTTGATGAGTATATAATTTTAGACATTAGGGTCTTTTCTTCTTGTGTTTTAGGACATTATTCCTTTGTTAATTTAAAGTGTGTAGCCAAAGGTGTCCCAATTGATTTTTCACCCTATTTATTAAATATTTCTAACACTTTTTTGATGTAATCTCCATATGATAATTTCAACTTCATATTCTTTATATCTCTAGTTATCCTCATACCAAGGATCTATTTATTTGTACCTAGATCTTTCATAAAAAGCTATCACTTAGCTATTTTTTAGTACATTACTATTGTGCATGTTAGAACTAACTACAAGCATATCATCTACATATAAAAGAAGAATAATTTAGTTTCCATTTTTAAAACTTTTAAAATATACAAAATGGTCTGAATGACATCTACAATAACCCTGTTATATCATAAAACTATCAAATTTCAAATACCACTAACTTAGAGCTTGTTTTAGGCCATACAAACTCTTCTTCAATATGCACACCAATTTTTTATTACCTTTGAATTCATATCCCTATGGATGCTTCATATATATTTACTCCTCCAAGTCACCATAAAGGAATGCAGTCTTCACATCTAACTATTCAAGTTGTAAATCTTCTAGTGCTACCTAACTTAAAATAGCTCTTATAGAATTCATTTTAACTACTTGAAAAAATATTTTATCAAAGTCCATACCTTTATTTTATGAAAAACCTTTAACCACTATTATGTCCTTGAATTTATTTATACCTTATTTCTCCTCCTTTATCCTATATACCCACTTATTCTACAATGTCTTCTTTCTTTAGGAAGCTCCACCAAATCCCATGTCTAGTTTTCCATTACAACATTATACTCCTCATCCATAGCTTGCTCCCACTTATCCTTGACATCAATCTATACTGATTCTTCATATATTTATGGCTCACCACCATCAGTAAGTAATAAATAATATAAAAAAGGAGAACAATGGCTAGGTGATCTGCTTACTCTTATAGATCTTCTAATAAGGGTTTGAGGTACCTATTCTTGTTGCACATTTTAATCAAAAACCTCTATGACATGTTTTTTTATAATGTATTCTAATATTGTATATTCCCTTTTGGATTCTTCTTGCTTATTTTCTTTCAACTAGTCCATGTACATGACTTTTTCATGGAACACAACATCTCTACTCTTGATTATTTTCTTATCTTCTAGATTCCACAACTTGAATTCATAGCCATCAATTTCATAACCAAAAAATATGCATTTATGAGACTTAACTTCTAACTTATTCCTAAGATCTTTATCAATATAATAAAATTCCTCACAAATAAAAACTCTTGGAAAATAATAATCTACCTTCTAATGAGTTCATGCCTCCTCTAGTATTCCACCATCCAAAGCACTTGAAGGTCCTCTATTTGTCAGATAAACTATTGTAGTTACATAATTTGCCCAAAATTGTTTCTTCTACAATCCAATGTTCTATCCATTGACCATCTCCACCTTAGATTTATTTTCATCCACCATAGCTCCCACTCGAGGTCAAACCCTTTTCTTCCTATGATTTAAAAATATGCAAACAAAACCTTTACTTTGATACCACTTGTTGGGATAAAGTAAAATATAGATTTATCACCAAATTACATACAAGATAAACTATGAAATGAATCAATCAAACATATAGAAAATAATCATAAGAATGCATAAAATAGGAGATAATAGATTTAATGTGGTTCACCTAAGATGGACTACATCCACCAAACTTGTCTAGTATATTATTTTCAGTAATATAAGGGAGAAACAAATCCTACAACAAACCCTATTACATATCTCTACCTTTTTGTGTATAAATATATTTCATCTTTCATTTCAGCCATGTAACAATACATTTTAGGGAGAAAAACATCTAAACATAACCTCTACTATCATATCCTAAAACCTTTAATCAATGGCCCAAATTGACTACAAAATTACAATTTAGAAAAGCAATTTTAATAAAAAAAATTCTTTGGGTGCACTACCACTAAACCCCCACTGAGGCATGTAACCCTTAGACCCCCCATTGGGGGGGTCATCCCACCTGAACCCTAAAAATGGTGTTACCTCCCTTACAACCACTCGTGCCATCATGGATACAAAGAACGGGATCTAAAACCTAGTTGAATTAACATTAGATTTTTAACCTGTAATCTCATAAGACAATTAGGCTCCACACCTAAAAATCTCCCACTTGTAGATTGATTGTAGTAACTCCACCACTACTACATCCACTGTACTATCTAGACTTGGACAAGTTCATTAATTTAATTATCATCCATGAAGACCAATTAAAGTTGAAAAAATATTTAACTTCACTCTTGTAACCACCTTAGTCATCATATCTATAGGATTTTTACTAGTATGTATCTTCTCCAATTTTAGTTGCTCTTTCTCTATCACTGAACGAATGAAATGATACTATAAATGAATATGTTTTATTTTGGAGTGAAAATTTGAGTTTTTAGCTAGATAGATTACACTCTAATTGTCACTATATAGAGTACACATTTCTTAACTATGTCCCAATTCTTCCATCAACCTCTGTAACCAAATTATTTCTTTTCTTACTTTTGTAGTAGCAACATACTTAGCCTTTGTGTTTGAAAGTGATAAAACCATCGATAACCATGATACCCAACTAATTGTTGTTCCACCTATTGTAAACACATACCCTATAGTGCTTCTTCTACCATCCAAGTCACCTATGATATTTGAGTCAGCATATCCTTGTACTGTCATATATTATCCACCATAACTTAACACTATATATCTATGTCCCTCTTAAGTAAAAAAGGATCCATTTTACTACATTCTAATGTTGTTTTTATAGATCACTCATGAAATTAATCACCACTCCCACTACATGTGCAATGTTTAGCCTCGTACACATGATTACATACATTAAACTACCAACTATTGATGAGTATAGAATTTTAGACATCATGTTCTTTTCTTCTTTTGTTTTAGGACATTATTCCTTTATTAATTTAAAGTGTGCAAACAAAGGTGTACCAACTAATTTTACATCCTACATATTAAATCTTTCAAACACTTTTTTGATGTACTTTCCCTGTGATAATTTTGTATCCCTATTATTTATATCTTTAGTTATCCTCACACCAAGGATCTATTTAGCTACACCTAGATCCTTCATAGAAATGTTATCAGTAAACTATTTCTTGAGTACATTAATATTGTGTATGTTGTAACCAGCTACAAGCATATCATCTACATATAAAATAAAAATAATGTAGCTACCAGTTTTATAACTTTTAAAATATACACAATGGTTTAAATGACATCTAAAATAACCTTATTTTGTCATAAAACTATCAAATTTCAAATACCATTGTCTTGGAGATTGTTTTCGGCCATACAAACTCTTATTCAACTTGCACACCATTTTATCCTTACCTTTGACTTCATATCCCTGTGTCTACTCCATATATAATTCCTCCTCCAAGTCACCATGAAGGAATGCAGTCTTCACATCTAATTGTTCAAGGTGTAAATCTTATTGTACCAAACATAAAATAGATATTATGGAAAACATTTTAACTATTTAAAAAAATATTTTGTCAAAGTCTATAATTTTATTTTATGTAAAACCTTTAACCACCATTATGTCCTTGAATTTATTTTTACCTTCCTTCTCCTCATTTATCTTGTATACCCACTTATTCTGTAATGCCTTCTTTCCTTTGGGAAGTTCCACCAAATCCTATGTCTAGTTTTCCATTAGAGCATCACACTCCTCATTCATAGCTTACTCCCATTTATCCTTGGAATCAATCTGCACTACTTCTTCATAGATTTCTTTCTTACCACCATCAGTAAGTAATAAATAATATTAAAAAGGAGAAAAATGATCAGTTGGTCTGCTTAATCTTGTATATATTCTAACAAGGGTTTGAGATACCTATTCCTATTGCACATTTTGATCAAGAACCTCTAGGACATGTTTTTCTATAATATCTTCTAATATTGTATAGTCCCTTTAAGATTCTTCTTGTTTCTTTTCCTACAACTGGTCCCTAAACATAACTTTTTTAGGGAACACAACATCTTTACTCCTGATTATTTTTTTATCTTCCACATTCCACAACTAGAATCCATAGCCATCAGTTTCATAACCAATAAATGCACTTTTTTGAGACTTAGCTTCTAACTTATTCCTATGATCTTTGTTAATATAATAAAATTCCTCATAAATAAAAATTCTTAGAAAATAATAATCTACCTTCTTTCCAATCCATGCCTCCTCTAGTATTCCACCATCTAAAGCACTTGAAGGTCCTCTATTTATCAAATAAACTATTGTAGTTACAACATCTACCTAAAACTATAAAGACAAACATGTATGCAATCTCATGCATCTAGCATGCTCAATAATAGTCCTATTTATTATTTATGACACACCATTCTGTTTTGGTGTTCTTAGAACTTTTTTCTATCTATGAATTCCACTTTTTTAACAGTAATTGTTAAAAGTGTTACTACAATACTCACTTTCATTATCTAAACTAAGACATTTTAGTTTTAAACCTATTTTATTTTCAACTAAAGGTTTTCATTTCTTGAATGTATCAAAATCATTAGAATTTTTTTATATAGTATACCCAAACCTTTCTAGTTTCATCATCAATAAATATAACATAATAATTTAAACCACCAAGTGAAGATACCTGAGCTAGTATGCATACATTTGTATGCACAAGCTCTAAATTTTACTCCTTCTTGGCTGGTCCAACCCTAAAAAACCTCACACATTTTTGTTCCCCATATAGATAGTTCTCACAAAAGTCTATATCTAATTCTTTCAGAACTGGTAGTTTATTTTTTGCATATATGTTCTTCATTCCCTTTTCACTCATGTAGCCAAGTCTGTAATGCCACAAAGTTGCATCTTTACTTATAGAAGCTACAAAATAAGATGAATTAACATTATTTATAGATAAATATAAAGTTTCAACATTATTAACTTTTGAAACCACCTTATAACCCTTTGTAACCTTCCATGATTCAGTTGTAAATATGACCATACAACCCTCACTACCTAACTGCACTATAGAGATTAGATTTCTCCTCAAGCTTAGAATATGCATAACATTTTTTAGCACCCAATTATTTCTATTTTGTAATTTAACCTAAACATATATTTTTCCAACAATACTATAGGGTTCATCATCACCAAGGTAAGCATTCCCATAATTACCTTGAATGCAATCTATAAAATAATGTCTATGAGGGGTCACATGAAAAGAAGCACATGAATCTAAAACCCAAGATTTAGAAATATTATCCAAATAAAGTATAAGAGCATCGTTTAGTACATCACCTACTAATTTTGCTTCTCTATTACCTTCTTTTTGGTCCTGAACTGATTTATCCTTTTAAAACTAGCACTCTTTATTTATGTGTCCTGGCTTGCCATAGATCCAACATTCCATTTTGCCTCTTCATTTAGATCATATTTCCTCACTTAGGATTACACCCACCACATATTCAAACTTTATTTTAGCATTATTAGACACAAATTTGCTTAATATCATTATCAAGCTATTCTAGCTTTTAGGCAAGCAACAAAGAATAAGAACCCTAACTTCATCAAAGTCAATATTTATGGAATGTAACTGAGTAGTAATCATGTTAAACTCATTTAAATGATCTGGTATTGAACCATTTTGAGGCATTTTCATATTAAATAATTTTTTCAACAAAAATATTTTATTTGAGGCAGAAGGTTTTTCATTTAACTTGCTTAATGTGCTCATAAGACCTTTCGTTGTCTTTTCTTGTGATATGTTGGATTGTTGCATAAGAAGCAAGGCACAACCATATGTTTCCAAGGGCTTCTTGATCCAATAGTTCCTAAGCTTCATCTAAAAATATCTATGGCTTCTTAGTTTGCCTTCCTAATGGCAAATATAGGTCCTTTTGGTAAAGATAATCCTCCATCTGCATCTTTCACAATCTAAAGTTATATCCATTAAACTTCTCCACCATAGATTTATTTTCATCTGCCATAGCTCCTACTTGAGTTCAAACCCTTTTCTTTCTATGATTTAAAATTATGCAAACAAAACCTTTACTCTGATACCACTTGTTAGGATAAAATAAAACATAGATTTATCCCCAAATCACATACAAGAGAAACTATGGAATGAATTAGTCAAACTTAAAAAAAAAATCATAAGCATGCATAAAATAGGAGACACCAAATTTAATGTGGTTCACCCAAGATGGGCTACATCCACCAAACTTGTCCAGTATATTATTTTTATAAATACAAGGGAGAGACAAATCTTGTAACAAACCCTGTTACACCTCTCTACCTCCTTTTGCCTCCTCTCTATGTGCAAATATGTTTCATCTTTCATCTCATCCATGTAACAATACATTTTAGGGTGAAAAACACATAAACATAACCTATATGGTCATATATGTAAACCTTTAATCAATGTCCCAGATTGACTATGAAATTACAATTTTACAAGGAAATTTTAATAAAAAACTTGCTTTAAGGGCATTGCCCCTGAACCCCCACCAAGGTGTGGATCCCCCAGACACCCCATCAAGGTGGTCATCCTCCTTGCACCCTAAAAAGGGCATTCCCTCCCTTACAACCTTACGTTCCATCATGGATACAAAGAATGGGATCCAAAATCTAGTTGAAATAACATAAGATTTTTAACCTCTGATCTTATAAGACAATCAAGCTCCACACCTAACAATCTCCCACTTAGAGACTAATTGTAGTAACTCCATCACTACTATATCCACTATCTTATCTAGACCTAGACAAGTTTATTAATTTAATTATCATCCATAAAGACCAATTGTAGTTGAACAAATCTTCAACTTGTTTCTTGTAACCACTTTGGTCATCATATCTATAGGATTTTTACTAGTATTTATCTTCTCTAATTTTAGTTGTTCTTCCTCTATCACTAAATGAATGAAATGATACCACAACTGAATATGTTTTGTTTTCAAGTGAAAAGACAAGTTTTTAGCTAGATTGATTACACTCTGAATACCACTATATAGAGTACATATTTCTTGACTATGTCCTAGTTCTTCCATCAACCTCTGTAGCTAAATTATTTCCTTGCTCGCTTCTATAGTAGTAACATACTTAGCCTCTATGGTTGAAAGTGCCACAACCTTCTGTAACCATGATACCCAACTAACTATTGTACCACCTATTATAATCACACACCTTGTAGTGCTTCTTCTACCATCCAAGTCACCTACCATATCTGAGTCAATATATCCTTGTAATGTCACATCTTATACACCATAGCATAACACTATATATCTATGTTCCCTCTTAAGCACTGAAGGATCCATTTTATTGCCTTCCAATGTTCCTTTCCTAGATCACTCATGAACCTACTTACCACTCCCACTGAATGTGTAATGTCTAGCCTTATACACACTATTGCATACATTAAAATACCAACTGCTGATGAGTATAGAGTTTTAGACATCAAGTTCTTTTATTCTTATGTTTTAAGACATTGTTCCTTTGTTAGTTTAAAGTGTGCATCCAAAGGTGTCCCAACTAATTTTCCATCCTGCATATTAAATATTTCCAACACTTTTATGATGTAATTTTTTAATGATTATATCAGATTCCTATTATTTCTATCTCTAGTTATCCTCATACTAATGATCTATTTATCTGCACCTACAACCTTCATAAAAAATCTATCACTTAACTATTTCTTGAGTACATTAATATTGTGCATGTTACACCCTATTATAAGAATATCATCTACATATAAAAAAAATGTAGATACCATTTTCAAAACTTTTAAAATATAAACAATGGTCTAAATGACATCTACAATAACCTTGTTCTATCATAAAATTCTCAAATTTCAAATACCACTATTTTGGAGCTTGTTTTAGGCCATGCAAACTCTTCTTCAATCTGCACACCTATTTTCTCCTTACCTCTGAATTCATATCCTTGTGGCCGCTCTAAATATATTTCCTCCTTGAAGTAATCATGAAATAATTTAGTCTTCACATTTAACTATTCAAGGTGCAAATCTTCTACTGCTACCAAAATTAAAATAGCTCTTATAGAAAACATTTTAACTACTAGAAAAAATATTTCATCAAAATCTATACCTTTATTTTGTGCAAAAACTTTAACCACCATTCTAGCCTTAAATTTATTTTTACCTTCCTTCTCCTCCTTTATCTTGTATACCCACTTATTCTACAATGCCTTGTTTCTTTTAGGAAGCTCCAACAAATCCCATGTCTAGTTTTCTATTAGAGAATCATGCTTCTCATCCATAACTTATTCCCACTTATCCTTGGTATCAATTTGCACTGCTTCTTCATAGCTTTCTATCTCACCATCATTATTAAGTAATAAATAATATAAAAAAGGAGAAAAATGATCAGGTGGTCTACTTATTCTTTTCAATATTTTACAAGGGTTTTAGGTACTTGTTCTTGTTGCACATTTTGATCGGTAACCTCTGAGACATGTTTTTCTGTAATGTCTTCTAATACTATGTATTCCCTTTTGGATTCTTCTCACTTCTTTTCTTGGAACTGGTCCCTAGACATGAATTTTTCATAAAACAAATCTCTACTCCTGATTATTTTCTTATCTTCAAGATTCCACAACTAGAATCCATAGCCATCAATTTCATAACCAATAAATGTGCATTTTTGAGACTTATCTTCTAACTTATTCCTATGAGACTTATCAATATAATAAAATGCCTCATAAATAAAAAATCTTAGAAAAGTATAATCTACCTTCTTTTCAATCTATGCCTCGTCTAGTATTCCAACATCCAAAGCACTCAAAGGTACTCTATTTATTAGATAAAATATTTTGGTTACAACATCTACCTAAAACTATAAAGGTAAACTTACATGCAATCTCAGTCATCTGGCACACTCTATAATAGTCTTATTAATTCTTTCAGACACACCACTCTGTTATGGTGTTCTTGGAAGTATTTTCTATCTATAAATTCCACTTTTTAAATAGTAATTGTTAAAAGTGTTACTATAATACTCACCTTCATTATCTAATCTAATACATTGTAGTTTTAAACTTATTTCATTTTCAACTAAAGCTTTCTATTTCTTAAATGTATCAAAAACATCAGACTTTCTTTTTATACAGTATACCTAAACCTTCCTAGTTGTATCATAAATAAATGTAACATAACAAAGAATGGGATCCAAAACTTGATTGAAATAACATCAAATTTTTAGCCTCTGATCCTTGAAGATAATCAGGATCCACACCTAACATATATTCTTCTCACAGTCTATGGATGGAGTCCAAAATTCTCTAAGATCTTTGTAACAAGTTCCCATGACTTCATCAAGTAAATAGGAAATCATATAAAAATTGCCTAAAGGTATGGGACAATTATCCTTATTTATTATCTACTCTCTAAGGTGGAAGATAGTTATCTCACCCAGGGTGTATGTAGCATTATGGGTGAGCATCATATGCATTAATGGCACCCAGTGTGAATTGACAAAATGGATACTTGGAATACCATAGAGTCAATTATGTAATTTCATGACAATGCATATGCACATTCTAAATTTTTTAGTAGGAACCAATCCCTTTGGTTTCTTCCCCTTCCATGTAATGGTTTGTTATGGGATAAACTACGTAGAGAGTGCCATCTCGATTGAGATTTTTGTGCTAAATTATACCCATGTATGTTTGTATAAATAAACATTAGGTATGCACAAATATAAATACCTATGTAAGTTGAGTCCTAAGATGTATTCAAAAACTATGTTATTTCCAAAGTGATGAATGAAAGATTCCTATGATATCCTTTCTGAAAAAACAAATACCGTAGAAGGTCAATGCATGTATCACCTCTAGTTTAGCAGCAGTAAAATTTAACCTTTAGCATTTGAAATATAATAGTTCCTTGATAAATTGTATATATATGAGTGTCATATCATTTCCTAATGAAAATTTATCCACATAATCGATGACATCCCATAATTTTTAATAGTTCTTGTACCTATCCTTAAATATGGTGGCATAAAAAATTGTGTCCACGAATTTTGTAGAATATTTAATTAAATAAGGGGATGGTGGATTTTCCCCTATAATTATCTTAGATGAAGATGACATTGTAATGTATATGCCCTGTACTACTTGCAATGTTCTTTTATGTGTTTTGTATGTTGTGTAATTAATTTGGCTCTAGTTTGGTTGACGTTTTACGTGTAGTTCTCTTTATAGATGGTAGCTAGGTCTATTTGATACATGGGATAGAAGGAGACTTTAGATTCAAGTTTTTTTGAAAGAAATAACAATTTTCCCAAAATAATATCCTATAGATAAAAGTCTCAAAGATAAAGACATATTTTTTAGGGGAAAGTGGCCAAAATAAAAAGCTTGACAAAATAGTTTTTGAGACAAATCCATGATAAATGTGATCATCACGACATTATTTTAAAATTGGGTTCCCATAAATGCTAAAGGTGACACATATGCTTGAGGAGTGTCTCATAAGATATTTTTAGTGATCCTTATAGGGGAACATGCAATATGGAGTGCTTGGACATTAATTTTAAGGGGAATGGGGTAGATAATTGTCTATCAATAGATAGTTTAAAGTTAAAGAGGGCCAAGGTGTAGACACCTAGCACACAATGGTAGAAAATTATGCCAATGAAACTTTTTTTTGGGAATTAATAGCAACAAAAGGGTAAATAAACAATAAATAAATGGAAACATGTAAATAAAAGAGAAACTAACTAACGATGTATCTCCAACAATATACATTGAAGTGCATTGTAGTACCTTCATGTCTACCTTGAAGGTATATCTTAAGAGATTCCTTTATGCATAAAGGAGCCATTGAAGGTATTACAAGGCCCTCCAAAGTATCTCATAAGAGATATCTTGAAAGATAATTCTAATCATGTGTATTTATAAGGTATTTACTAGCATACCCATTGAAATAACTATAAATGAATGTTTGAAAGTCTCTCCTATGAGATACCTTATACATTTAAAAAATGCATGAGGGTAAACTCAAAGGTACTATAAATCCCTTCAAGTTATCTCATTGGAGATACCTTGAAATAAAATTCCAATTGTGTGCATGTTGAAGGAATGTTAGTAGATTTTCTTAGAAATTCTCTAGAATATGTAAATTATAGGTATAAATTGTAAGTAGGAAGTAGAAAAGATTCATAATAGCATGAGTGAATTTACACAATATTAAATTTTATACACCACATAAAATATAAATATAAACTAACATGGCATTAGGAATTATGGATAATATACAACATAATACAAGATAGAACAAGCTAAAACAAAAAATAGTAAACATTTTGCACTAAAGGAATGTTAGGAAAATAATAAAAGAGATAGTCTATTAATATTTATCACAAAAAAAAAATATTACATCAAATCTAAGCACTATATATATCTTTTTACATAGCTTTGTCTTTTCACATTACAAATTTTCAACACACAAAAAGAAAAGAGTCATGGCATTATTATATCTATCACTTGGATAAAAAGGCCAAAGAAATCCAAAAGATCATATAGATGAAAAAATTATACACTAAGCACATGTTCCTGATCGACATCCAACACTTTCATGGACTTAAGCTATTGTTTCATCCTAAACCAAAATATGAACTTTGATCTTGGTTAACGCTGGAAAAGATTGGCCTTTCACAAAAGTGGCAGTAATCACTTCAGGTTTTTTGGTTTTTCATACTTTCTTACCACACTTTGAAATTTTCCATAGACTAGCATAACTAGGTGGCCATCTAGGTTAAGGATATTCAGCCAACTTGGCCTCGTTTCAAATACTTATGACTATGATACAAAGCATAATTTTTTTCTTAAACTACAAAACTTGAACTGCACATTTACCTACTATGTAGATTGTGGCTACCTTGAATACACCTTTATATCTAACTTTTTCTTTTAAAAAATTTCTTGAAACTCTTATAGTGGAATGAACTTAGGTTAATTTATGATATATGCAATAACTGGTTCAACCTATGAGATTTCATTCTTGAGCATTTTCTAAGTATCAAGTACTTCCCACACCATGGTAAGCAAAACACATAATGGAATCTAAATGACCATCAATTGTGCACATATAATTCTTATGCTATGATAAGGAAGTCTCTAGCATTTGATGTCTTAAGCTAGATATCTGACACAATATCATCCAACTTGTCTATAGTCCTTTGGGATTGAATTTCTGTAAATGTGTTATGCATTATCTCATTCTACCAAACCTAGAGCTTCTTCATCATGGTATCCCTAGCTTTTAAAAAATATTGAAATGTAGTTTTCAATGTTTCCCCAATATCCATTTGATCATTCAATACAAATTAGCTTTATCTACTATTTTGAACTCTGGTTTAGCAAAATCCAAGGATTTATGAATGTGTTGCCTCCAATCAATTATTCCTTGTGCAATCTGCCTAGCCTGAGGCATAGCAGTATCTAGGACCTATATATATTCCTCTAGAAGTTTTCAAATGACTTTTATCTCAGCATGGATAACCTACCCTTGGGTAAACATTTTATCTATGCTCACCCAATCCTTTGTTAGTTGAGTCAACAACGTAGTGAGTTTTTAATCCTCAAATATTACTTGATCACTGAGGACTTTTGAAACCAAAGCAAGACAAGAGGCATTGATGAGCTACCTAGCCTTAGTAATTTGATTTTATGCTTCCACTTTCTCCTCATGCAACCAAAAAACAATATGTTCCAAGTTCGAAGTATTTTTCACAATGAAAGTTTAGAATACATTTGCTCCTTCAATTTCCTTGGACAATGGCAGGTGTGAAACATCCAAAGACATATCCATGAAAGTGGAATCAAGCATGGTGGATCTCATTTGGACAGTGGTATCTAGGGATCCCTCTATTACACACACACACACACACACACACACACACACACACACACACACACACACACACACACACACACACACACACACACACATATATATCATTTATTTCCATATAATATTTTGAGTGATTCAAAGATTCAAATTTGATAACCATGACACCTCTATACATGAAAAACTTTCTTGACTCGACCAGAGGGATAAATGTATCCTTGTGTCTCATCGTACCCTTAGACTTCACCTAATGGGCACTACTTAATATGGATGGCTCTTTGAAAGATAACAAATGTTTGAGTATGATGGTTAATAGGCCTTTCCAAATGATGAATATGTTTTTTGTGCATCAGTGGCCATACCAAGATCCCTTCCTCTAGTAGATATACAAACTGTGTAGATGATGAACCAGCTTCTATTTCTTTTTGGAAAATTTATGTCATAGTTTCATGTTAAGTTTCTTTTTGACCTATAATATACATAATAATAAAGGGAGGGGGTTGCATAATCTTAACCAAATCATCACTAATTACCTTATTCCACACTTGGCAAGTATGCACTACTTTTCAGAAAAATAAATCCTTCTCCTCCTCCTTATCATAAACCTTTTGACTGACATCTTCGATCATGTATTAAATAAATTCCTATTCATTAACCCATAACATTGCAAGATCATACTCTTGAGATATCCCTAGCACATGTGGGTTGTCCAATCAAGACTTGATTTGCCTTTGACCTCTTTTTGGCTGGTGGTGGTGAGGCTCTCTATGCAAGTCAATTATGCTTGCATTTTTCTTGTTGTGGAGGAGCTACAAACTACTGGGGTAAGGCCTATGGTTATGTAGTTGGATACAATTATTCTTGATCTTGCTAACATTATTATGTGACTAGGGATTTATGCCTCCATAATTCAAATTATGTTTCAACCATTGAGATGAGAAAGGGCATTGGAGTCACATTTGGCATGGCCAACTCATGCACCTTGATTTGAATACCATTGTACAACTTGGTTAACGATGCATGCTATCTCAAATATTACATGACATCTTATGAAATTTGAGGGTGTGACCTGATCGAAGATAGAGCCTCAAGCCACCATGTGTTAAACTAACCTAGTTTCTCATAATACTACCCTATCTTAGTCCAAGTGATGCCTGTGAGTGTAATAATAGGCCAAAAGTCCATAGTAACATTAACTTGGCCTAGCGAGGACTTCCATTGGGTGAAGCATAATAACAAGACCAAAAATTGATATTGGAAATTTTGTGAGCTACCTGAAAGTACCTTTTTGATATTACTAGTAAGATTGGATGTGAGAAAATCAAGCTAATTGAAGTTCTCATTCTTTTATATTATGAAATACATAACGTCAATTATTCTTTTTGTTTCTTGCTTGTCTTGCTTTGTTATCTACAAAAACCTATTTATAATACATTCTACCAAAATGAACATTAAAACATCCTGAATGGAGTCAATTGGGGTTCCTCTACCTACCCTAGTGAGAAACTTCTCCTAAACATATGGATGAATTGGTAGTATGGTGGACTTGTATGTCAATAAGGATTTTACATGATTCAAGAGGCTTGTGGCTCTCACCATGGTCTATGCATTGATCCAAATGGTGATATCTCTAGAGAAATTAATAACCCCTTGTTTATATCTCATAAAAAGGTACGAATTACCTCATCCATTTATCTGAATGTAGGTAACTTGATTACCCTCTCTACATCAGAACCCTAAAGTGGATGTTGAAGTATAAGAGCACCTACTTTATGCACCTAGTTATGTTGATAAGGTGAAGAGAGTAACTTTGAATATCTCCACAAATTCAAAGGGATATAAGTCATTTAATTTAGTTTATTAAATACCTATCCCAATCCCCATTTTCACCTTCTCTACATCTATGACCAGGAACAACAACTTTCTCCTATATATGACTAAACCTATAATCTGCACTATTTGATTGCTTTGTTCTACCAAAATCTGGGTCTCATTTTTTCTGCATGGGAGTATATCAAGAAAAAATAATAGAATAATATTTGTGTCCAAAATGTAATGCTTTTACATTTTTCTTCCCATTTATTTTATCCTTTTAGCATCTAATTTACTCTTACCAACCTTCTTAAAAGCACTGACTACCTATGCATAAGTGATCTTCCTCATCTTTAATATTTTGGCTTTGATGGTTTCCTTTTTCATCTCTCAAATATTCAAATTACCCCATATCATGTCTTGGAATCCATGTCATTAATCCCAACTCAATCTTCCTCAAAAAAGATGCAATCTTTCAAAACACCATGTCATTAATGGTCTTGCATGATCGTTAGCGGTTCTTTTGCCATACATGTCTTATTGCCATTGATTTTTAGGACATTGATTTAAAAACCATCATAAAATTTTTTATTGATGGGTAGGGGTTACCATAAAATTTAACCTATGTGAGTCCCCATGGTCCAACAATTATATGTACCTTGTTGGGAGAGAATAAAGAACACGCCTGCAAACTTGAAGCTAGTGCTTGGGTTCCTCATGGATTCACAACGACTGAGCACACAAGTCATTGCGACCTCAAACTTTAAGTCTCATTCCATTATATTGAATATATGTGTCATTACAGTGATCTTTAGGAAAGAAGAGATTTATTCTTTAAATAAAAAGCATACCATTGGCTGAGGGAAGTGGACCCCATTTTTAACAAGAATTCCATAGGCATTTCAGAGGGAGACACACATCACCACATTGGTTATTACACATCCTTAAGATTTCATACATTAATTTCAATGTGTCAGTCTTCTGGTAAATTGGATGGAGATACTTGGCATAATCATAGAGAGTTGCTCACCCAATGAACTTGAAATTTTTTTTGAGTGTTGAAATGTCATGGCTTTGTAAGTGCATGCCACATGTCCTTGACTATTGAAAATTGAAGCCTTAAGCTTAATGTCATGGGTATGCTTGAAGGTATTACAAGGCCCTTCAAGGTATCACCTAGTACTACATTCAAACCTTCAAGGGTACCCATACTCATGTTTGAAAGGTATCTCTTAAAATAATACCTTCAAACTTTTGGGTCCACAATAGAGGTTCAAATCACATAGAAGAACCCCCAGGATCTCAATATCATTTTATATTGTAATAAAATACATGTTTTAATATTGACTTAGTTCGCTATTTTTTTCTACATGGCTATTCCGCTTTGATGCATGTTTAAAATTTATCTCTTAGGAGATACCTTCAAAGTAGGATGAAGAAATAATTGAAGTATGAAGTATATGATATTAAAAGCTATTATTTTTATAGATTGACATAAACCATGTCATTAAAAAAAATGTCATACATTACCCTTTTAACATTTTTAGGTTTTAACATATCTCCACGCTTATGTTTTGCTATAGATATAGCTTTATCTCCTACATACAGGTGTAAATTAGACTTATTTTATAAATAACCTAATTAACAACTCTTCTCATGTATTTTGCAAATGTCCAAGTCAAAAAATCATATGTCAATGGATTTATAATGTGGAGACTATGATTCTCTCATTAATAATGGTAAGGTCATTGGTGAAGGACTAATATGTAAGGTGGTTGGTCTACATGCTGAATCTTTGGAACCCATAAATCTCACTTCTACATGCCACAATGAGGAAATACCTATTGAATGTGTAAGTGTTAATATGACTAAAGATTTTGATCAAGATGTACCACTTCTATTTCCTATATCTTTTATGGATAGTTTGGGGGATGTAGTTGATATTTTTACTATATGGATCACAATAATGATGCAACATGTCATATACAAGTTTTAAATAGACAATGAGATGAAACAAAGACAAAATAATGTGAGTTTAGTTCTGCATATATAACCATTGTAAGAAGAAAACCCTTTCTTGGATTTATTTTTTCTATATATTGATGATCCTACCACATTTCAAAGCCTAAGAAAAAAATTTCTTGGGAAAAGGGTATATTTATTGTACAAATGTACAACTTTTGCAAGTGATGAAAAAATTGCTTATTGTTTTGTTGAATTTGCACAACCAGGGGAGATTTTTGGTTGTATTCCTATCCTAATGTTAGAAACTAAATTGTAAATTTACATAAGACATGTTATATAATAATGTGAGACTTACAGTATATAGGTAATTGAAACAACTATCATTAGATGGCCTTCCAATAAAATGGTGAACACAGAGACTTATAGAGAAATCAATTTACCGTACATGACACCAAAGGCAAAAAAAATTGGAAATGTTTGGGATGTATTATATAATGAAGTAACTCCTTTCCTATCATTACTAACATAAAGGCATTAAAAAATTAGCTCATGCCTACAAATACTTAGCTTGGAAAAGAAGTCAGCCAAACACTTCACTCAACTAAGTGGAGTTTGATGAAAGCATAGATAGTGAGATTTCAACAATATATGCAGATAAATGTTACACCAAAAAATGTTTTCAATAAATATTATCATTTGAGACTCTAAAATATGCAAATATAAATTTTCTTGATTCTACCACAATAGATAGGAGGTAACATGTCTTGTATTCCCTTTATGTTGGTTTATTTAAGAAAAAAAAAAACTAACATTGACTTTCAAGGTACAATGATGTGTTTGGAAACATGGATTAAAATATATAGATTAAAGATAAGTAGATTTTTTGACATTCAAAATGGTCACAAAAATGGGGAATGAAATGCATTCCATACAAGGAAATTTCAACAAAATCCACATAAGAAGACAATAGCAGCTAAAGATTTATTGGACCAATTGGTGGATGATTTTGCAGATGTTTCTCCATGACTAAAATTCTAGGTAGATATAGATGGATCATAAGAAAATTTTTGACATCTTCCATCATATTTCACTCAATAATTTATGAGGTGCCACATCAATGCACAATTAGCAGATATAGAATTTGAGCCAATATCCTAGCCAAAATTAATAATATGTGGAGAAGTAATTTTCATGATGTGATCATTACCATATATGATGACTTTTCTATGTGCAAAACATGCATCTTGTTGACTCAATATAAATGCTTTGGGTCCCTCTCTAGAGATTAGGAAGAGTGTATTGATAAATTATTCATGATGCACTTAAATCAAATACTTTCTGCAAGATAAATGTATTACACACATAAATGAATGTCAGAGCATTACCCTAAAGAATGCCTTAGTGTCATTCATGACAAGGTGGAACATCAAAAAACATTTTTGGTGAGAACAATGATAAAAATTAAAATAATTACTGATAGAATATTAGAGTTATCAATGGTAGATATTATAACACATGGTCATGGTGTAGGTAGATATGTGTATTTTTGTACCCTACATTCTTGGAGGGTCTAAATTTACTATCACCTCATTAAATAATAGATTTATAGATATGGAAACAAAAATGTTATATACTTATGGATATTTAATATATAAACCTAGAACTTCAAAATATCCGTTGTATGATGCATGTTTATCTAACAACTACTACCCTAAATTCTAGAAATATAGAGAAGAAGCACAATCAATTGGTTCCTTCAAGAAAATTCCTTCCAAGCTATACCTTCAAATAGAAAACTATTATGGGGACAATAATAACATGTACTTCCATCCATAATTATGTTTAAAAAATGTCAAACCTTATATAGAACTAATATTACATTTACAAATTTATAAAATCATGCTTTTTGTATAGGTATGTGTTCCAATATTTATCTCTCCTTATGTACAAAGGTGTTTTCCTTGATGTCAAGGTTGGATTTCTCCCTATAGGACATACCCATGAGGACATTGATGACACATTTGGAAACTTGTCTAAATGCATAGAGAAAATATGTATGGAGTATGGTAGAGATGACGGACACTTATAGGACATGTGAAAATACAATAAACTTCATGCCATAATTGATTGAAGAGGTAAAGGATTTCAAAGAGTATGTTAATAGTTACCAACTAAAGGGAAGAAAAGAAATAGTAGGCTTGATAAAAATTTAATAATTTCTTCTATGCATGGAACAAGGTCAACCCATTATGCATTGCAAAAACTCTATAAGAGATATGAATTGTCCCCCTTGATTACATTATGGGGAACAAAATAAAATGGTGATCCAAATGTTTTAGAAAGTAATCCAACAAAATTATATTTCAAAGACTTGAAAAATAGAGAAATGTCTAAAGATTTCATTGTTGCAAAAGACAAAGATAAAAGTAGAAAAATGAGTGAAAAATGAATTAAATATAACTTGAATAAGTATGTACAAAAATTTAATGAATTTAGTTTTACCAAAAATAGTAAGTGGAAAAATCTAGCATATTACTTCCAAAACATCCATGACATAATGAAAGAAGACATGTTCCCTTCTGAAGTTGAGTGTATATGAGATTTTTGGCCTAGAACTTGCCATAACATACCCCTACATAGAGATATACATAAAATGGTTCATAGTAGGGCCCTTGATTTTGGAGTGGCATCTATAGATACATATGTTGGTCCAAGAAGCAAAATAATAAAAAGTGCATTTATTCCAACTCAAGATGTTCAAATCTTATTAGATCTGATGACTCTATAGGATTGGAATACATAGTATGGGTTGCTAGAGCTAAAAGCAATATGGAGATACTACAAACAAACAAGGATATAGAATGAAGGGTCAATATAACATGGCTCATCCCAATTCATGCAAGGAAAAAAGATGCAAAAGAAGTAAAAATTTATTCAGGTTGTTTGGATAAGAAATGGAAGCCAACCCCAACTAACACATCTTTACCATCCATACTCATATATAGTGTCATCTATGTTTAGAAACCAAATAAATATTGGAGAGGTCATAAAAATTTTCTCACTAAATTTTTGAAAGGCATTGTAACAGACTATTTGAATGTATCATCCCACTAGGCATTAAAAAAATAGTGATAAAAGGATTGGAAAATTTGAAATGGTGTTTCCTTAATTTTGGAATGAGAAATATGAATGTTTTTTTCAAAATTTAGTCCATTTTTTAGAATGGATAATGTTTTATTGTTTTATTCATTTATATTTATTTGTAGTGTCACTTCACATTTTGGGTCTTGGAAAATACACTTCGACATTTGAGTTTTATGTTTTATATTATGACAATTCATTATTTTGATAACTGTGCATCTATTTAATAGCATTTGACTGTTGGAACATCCACTTCACATTTTTTCATCCTTCAAAATGGTTTTTGGTAAATGGTATTTGTAATTTTCACATCTAAGAATTTACACTTCAGCTTTTGTGTTTTGAAAAATACACTTTGGCTTTCTTGTGTTTGCAAAAAGGTCTTTAGGTTTTATGCCTCAAAATCTCCCACTTGCACATCAAAATTTGTTTTTCAGCATTTGTGTATCGACAAATGTTATTTGGATTTTCATTTTTTTAAATTACACTTCATACAAGCACTCAAAATTATGCCACATGGCACAATCTCAGTGACTCAGCTATGCAGAAGGATGACCAGTCCAAACAAAAGTCCTGAAAAATGTGAGACCTAAGATTACAACACACATTATAATCTTGACAACTCAACTATGTGTGAGATTATATTAATAATATAATAATAGAACATCCATGATCGACATGTGTTAGGTACACAAATACGAGATAAAATTTGACAGTTATGAAGATGTCACCTGAATCAGATTAAATAGATAGTTCATGATCCAATCAACTGATGACACACGACATCCCAATCATCCTAGATGTTTTAAATCACATATCACCTGAGCATTCAATTGATGTATGAATTGTTTTTCCTTAAGAAATAAACCACCAAATCTTGTTATTTGTAAATTCATGGTCTATGAACCAATTTGAATGATCACATAATTTGGACTTATTTTAAATATATAATATAAATTTGATTTATTTGTAATAAGTCCAAGTAATTCTTGATGATGTCTAATTTATTTATGATAGTTTTCAACTACTAATTATTTATGATCATTTTAAATAATTTGGACTTATGACAAATAAATTAGACATATGTGATTAATTTTTAATAAATCCAATCCAATCTCAATACAGTCTAATTTAATCTTGATACAGCCCAATTTATTTCTGATAATTTGCAAAAATTTAGATTGTTGATAAGTCTAAATTATATGAAATAGTCTTTTTATTGTTTAGTTAGTATGTTAGTTTCTATTTCAATCTCATTGTTCATTTTTTTTTCCCTTCCTTTTATTTATATTTTGGTTTGTTTCACTTATTTTATTTCAATTTATTTTACGCTTAAGAGATATTAAGAGATTGTATATAAAAAAATTGACATAATCCTAAAGGATTAGATATCTTTCTTTCAAGAGATTGCCTCTTCTATAGGTTTTTATTTATCGGATAGGTTAAATAATATAGTTATGATCCAATTCCTATTTGTGATATTTAAAAACATTTGATTTTTATAATATAATTATGCATTGTTTAATATTTTAGTTCCTCATTATTTCTCATAACTATTAAAAATCTCATTCTACACATCTTTGTGATCAATTTTAGTTCCTTAGACCCTTATGATTAAATTGGTATGATTTCATCTTAACCTTCACAATAGGTGAAAGGGTTGATTTGTTGACATGACATTTTTTACCATTAACACCTACAATGGGTAACTTCATTCTTCATGTTATTTAATGGTTTGACCACTTAGGAATCTTATAAGTATGTATGTCATCCACATGTGCCTTTCCACTCACCACCTTGCATGTTTATTAATTGGTTTTCCCAATGTCCCACTTTAGTTAGCACTTTTTCATCCTTCAGTGCCCATCTCTTGTTCATTCATGAATTCAAAAACCTAGGTTATTATGATTGTAGGTTCACATGGGATGTTCTTATATTAATTTAAATAAGTATGTCCAATAATATCATGAATGCAAGATTTTATATGTTGTGTTTTCTTCTTATAAATGACCACCACAATTGATTTTTTGACAAATGTTGACATCTTTTTAAGATTGATCACAAGTTAGGCACTTTAAAAGGTATCCATATCTATTTATATAGAACACAATATTTTAAAGAATAACAAATTTTAAAGAATACAACCTAAGGGATCTTCTTTGACATTTATCCATTGAGTCAGGGCAAGTGTGGTTTTGAAAATAATAAAAAAGATCATGACACTAATCATCTTGTAAAAATTTTCAATCCCATTCCTTCATTTCAAATCATATTTTGAGATTTTTATAAATTTTATAATCCTTCATAGATTAAAATTGTGGCATGGAATCTAAGCTATCATCAATTGAAAGGATTATAAATTTACTATCAGAGGTCACATTTTTTTCAAGATGTTGGCTAAGTCATTATATTTTATTATTTTTAAATTTTCAAAATCAAGATCACAGTCCTGGATTTTGAAAATCCATTTGGCAAGACTACCTTGAGTAGTGGGTTAATTTAACAATTAAGATAAAATAGGCATATTTGAATGCACAATTACTTTTTTTTCCCATTAAATGATCTCTAAATTTAATTAAAGATATGACTAATGATATATTTTTTTTCAATTAAGGGGTACCTAATTTCAGCATTCTTAAGGACTTAAATCATATAACTAATAATCATTTCTTCATGGTTTTTATCATATTGAGTAACAATAACACTTAAATATTTTTTAAAATTGCATGAACATAAAAGATAATTGGTTTATATAGATTTATTTATTCAAATAATACACCAATTTATATAGTGTTTTAAACCTCATTAAAGACTACATCTAATATTGCATCCCAGGAATAATTCTAATTTTTCTTAAGTAAAATACATAGATGACTAAATTTATTTGTAAAGTCACAAATAAACATAGGCACAAAGTTTATATTACCAATAATGATCTAATACCATATTGGTCTTTAGGAGGAGGTAATTTCTCAATGGCTTTGACATGAACTAGATCTATCAAAATCCCATACTTTGATATCACATGACCCAAGATTTTTCCTTCGGTCACCCCCAAAACATAATTCTTTAGCTTTAAATATATGTAATTTTTTTTCATCTAGTAAAAATTTCACATAGATGATGAATATGATTCTTTTTTTCTTGAAATGGATACTGAGATCCTGTGGATAAATTTAAATAATTATGCTAATAAAATTATCAAAGGCTATATGCATATACATTTGAAAAGTAACACCTGCATTCATTAGACTAAAATACATTTAATTAAAATAAAATATACTCTACATTTAATAAAAATAATTTTATGTCTATCTTCAAGATTTACAAAATTATGATTATAACCTGAAAATGCATCGAGAAGAGACATAATTTTAGAACTAGTAACTCATTGCAATATTTAATCTATATTTGGTAGAGGGAAATTATCTATAACACTTGTGTGATTTGAATCTCTAAATTCTACCCATAGATGAACAATATACCATTCTTATTTATAATAGGGACATGGTTGGCCATGCAGTCAAAATATCATAAAACATAAATGGCATCACCATCTAACAATTTATTCAACTCCTTATTGATGGTGTCTTCCAAAAATGGTTTAATTATTTGATATTAATTCTTAACGAGGTTTATGTCAGGAGTAATAGGTATATCATGTTTAATAATATAATTATAAAATCCCTTTAGTTATTTTTATGACCAATCAAATATATTAATAAACTCTTTGAAAAGTTATAAAATTGTTATTTTTATTGAGTAGTGCAATTAATTCCTAGAAAAATAACTTTACAATCTTGTTATGTGCCTAAATTAATTAAAATTATTTCACCTATGATTCTCCTTTAAGGCTCTTCTGTTTGATAAATTTTAGGTTGATCATGAGGATTAGAAATAGATTTAAGGCTAATCAAACTACAAGGTAATTTATTATTGCTTAGATGTAAATAATAACCACATTTAAGAACATAATCATTATTATCAAAGTAATTGACTTAAAAGAATATATTAATATGACCATCACTATAAAAATACATGTAAAATATCATTTAAATTAGGTATAATTAAAATGACTCATAATTATATGGTTCAATATCACTCATGGTTGGATTAAAATCATAAAGAATATTTTATTGACTCAAAAATTAAATTCTATGAGAATGTGTGATGTTGAATGCTTCAAAATTTTCAATAAGTGACCAAATATTTTGGCTAAATTTATGAAAACTAATTTTATTAGTTCTTAAATTATCCCTAACTTATCTCACAACCAATTTTGAATAACTAAAAACCTCTAAATGTTTAAGATTCAATTCAATCGCTTTCTTAAGACCTAGACACAAGGCTTAAAATTGAGTTATATTATTATTGTTTTCAAAAGACAATAAATAGGCATACCTAAAATCTTTACTTATAGGAAAAATGAGAATGATGTAGATACCACTTCCATGACATGCTCAAACAAATTACAAATACTAAATTATTTCTTTAGATATTGTTATATCACATGGCACTGATTTGGTTCATCTAACATTAACAACTCATAAGTCCTAATTCCAATCTTAAAAAATAACATATTGTTAGGGTTGTTTATGTTAAAAAATTATTGCAATCCTCTCTACACATAAAATCAATATCAATTCCAATAGGAACACAAGTAACATACTTTTTTTAAAGAAACCACTTTGTTTAGACTATTTTTTTGCCTAATAACGTAGTATAATTAGAAGGGATTCTAAAAGTTGTACATTAGAAATTCACTTAATTCTTTTGTCCTGAACTATTATAATGAAACTTGCCATAAATTTTAGTTTGTCATGAATAAAAATTGGTAGATTTCTATTGTATTTTTCATATGGAATTCATATTTGGTCAAAAATAAATCTAGGCATTATGGTCTTAGAGGCTCCTATGTAAAGAATACAATTGTGAATTAATTTGTCACCAATTTTAACAAACACATAAAAAGGAGGAATATAGTCAGAAGGAGAATCATTATATTGAATAAAGACAATTATAGATATAATATTTTCAGTTTCTTCTTCCAAAGCTACAACATTATTAAAAAATGCATTTTTGATATCTTCATTAATATTTTCAAGTTGGCCTCGCAAACAAAGAGATTGAAGTAAATAAAAAATTAATTTAATACTTTCCATACCATTAATAATTTTATAATATATAGTATTTTATTGAATTCAAATATGATGCTTCCAATTATAGGTAGTAATAAGCTAAAGGATTAGATTGTTGTTGTTTTCATATAGGGTTACCTATATAAATGTCATTCTAAATATCTTTACCTTTATCTTCCACATGAATTTTAGAAGAATAAGGTTGATTATTATCTATTCTTATTGAATTTAAATTATTTTTATGGACATAATTATAATCCTTTTGTCATTTTTGAACAACATAAACATTAATAGATTTGATTGCACCTGAAGAATTGTTAGAACTAAACATATATATATATATATATATATATATATATATATATATATACATACATATACATATACATATACATATACATATATATATACATATACATGTATACATATACATGTATATATATACATATATATATACATATATATACATACATATATATATATACATATATATACATATATATATACATATATATATATACATACATATATATACATATATATATATATACATACATATATATACATATATATATATACATACATATATATACATATATATATACGTATATATATATATATATATATATATATATATATATATATACATATATATACATACATATATACATACATATATACATACATATATATATACATATATACATACATATATACATATATACATACATATATATACATATATACATACATATACATATACATATATATATACATACATATATATATATATATATATATATATATATATATATATATATATATATATTATCATTCAAATCAATAATAATACTCTATTTGCCTTGGATAAAACATTTCAACTTTTGAAAAAAACACAAGTATTAGGGATAATGATATAACTTACAAAAATGATAATAATGTGTTTGATTTTTAGACTTACCTTTTGAAATTTGATACTTTACTTGAAATTTATGGTTTATCATTCAATTGTCATTTTACAATGACCAACTTGTTACCAAAATTGTGTATTGCATTGAGAATTTATGTTGTCAAAATCAATAACTATAGAGTCTCTTTCACTTAAACTAATATGTTTTTTATTCTTTTGATATTGAACACAGAAAGTAGGAGTAGTATCATATTTAGTAATATCTATATTTTAAATCCATTTTATATTTAAGTGGAAACACACTATAAAATATAGCTTAAACAAATTCATTGATGGTCTCACATCGTATGGTATAATTTTTTTTTACCTGGTGAATATTGTAATGAAATCATAGATAGTTTGACCATGATCAAGTAATATATCAAAAAGTTCATTTATTAATTCTAAATATTAATTAGGCTTTCTAAAATAGAGTTCAAGCCATTCTTCAATATTTTTCCATTTGTTAATGACTTTAGCAAGTAAACTGATAAATTATTCAAAAGATTTACCTTGTAAGGTTTTAGAAAATAACCAAAGAGAGATATTTTCATTAGTTATTCCATGAGTAGAACATATTAATTTAAAATCCTCAAGGTGATCTTCCCATAATTCACCAAAATTTCATTAAAACTTAGGAATGATAATTTCCTTAAAAGAGGAAAGTTTTTAAGGATGTTTACCTATGTTAAATGGATTACCACATATCCAAGGATTAGGTGTTTATTGCTGATTTTCAACATTTGAGTTAGCTTCATTATGAGTCTATTACATCCCATTTTTCCTCTAATGGAAATTACAATGATATTTATGGTTAATTCTACTATTTGTGATTTTAGATTACTAAACTTCAATTTTTATGTAATTAATTTAGTTTAAGTTATGATATCTTTCATTTTAATATGTATTTACAACATTAAAGTAGTTGTTAAAATGGCTAATTATGTAGCTTATTTACGTATTCTTATTAGATGCTATGGTTTGATTTGATGCATTAGTTGTGAGTTATTTCTCTCAAGTGTTTTGATATACTTGATAATATACTACCATTTTCCCTAGTTAAGGTGGATGCAGGATAATTTAGTGATTCCATGACAACTTAGGCCTAAGGGAGAACATCATAGGAGAGAAGGTTGTAGACAAAACTATAATGGAATATTCACACACACATACACATAGTTCTACCTAATTTGTAGATTGTTTGGATTGTATTTTATTTTGGTATTTATTTCTCAGATGTTTCTATTTTATGACATCTATCTATCTATATGGATGATTATTTGTATTTATTTGTGTCATTTTGAGCATTTGTGTGTATTTTAGAGTCTAGTATAAAGCAAGTATTTATGATCATGTTGGTATTTGTTGCTTGATTTTTTAAGTTGTATTGTTTATAGTTTATTTCATAAAGGACATGTACATATTTCTAGCCTTGGAATGGAAATAAAAACATTGAATCAAACTCTACTATTAATTTGGTAGCTTCATAACTAACTAGCTCAAGAAGTATGCACAAGTTTTCGTAAGTAAAGGCATGGAGCCAAAGTTTTCTCTATTTTTACTAAGTCCAAAAAATATGGTCACCATTGACAGACCTCAATTTGGAGGGAATGTTTAAAGTTTAATAACTCATTTGACCAACTTAAGTGGTAAAAGGTGACATTGTCATTACTTACATAATAAAAGAGCTTTTTAGATTATTATTTTATCACATAATTGAATTATTATGAGTAAAAGGTGGAAAAAAACATATGTTGGTCAATAAACATAATAATCAATTTAGGGACAAAATGGATTAGGTTGTCTCAAAATAAATGTAAATCAATGCAATTTTAGAAGCTTGAGCAAGTGGTTTTCATGATGGTAACTCATAGTTGAGACCCAAAATGAAGGGATCACATGTTGGATTAACACTTTTAATATGGCACAACCAAATGAAATGCATGGTGGGTTTTTAATTTATTACTCTTAGTTTTTGGGTATTGGACTCTTTATTTGTTAATAAGAATTAAAATGTGTGTGAATCCTTAAAATAAATTGATATGGTTATAATACAATCACTTCTTCTTGATCCTTATCTTATTTTAAGCTAGGGATATATCCCTAATTTGCTTCCTTGGAGGGTTTTTTACCATTTTAAGGTTAAAAAAATCATCCTTAAAAAAAATTCAAATAGAAATCATTTTTTTGGCTGAGGATTAATAACTAAAATTTGTTCTCTTTCTTACCTTATGTGAATATTTCGTTAGCAGATATGATCTTGGGTTTGAATTCCAAATAGAGTGTATACCTCTATTTCAAAGGATTTTTCCTCTAAAAAATTTATGCTAAGAAAGATAATAAAAAGGTTTTCAAGTTTATTATAACTAATATGAAACAACTAGTATATTCAAGAAGAAAATGATTCTAATCTCCACAGTGGAGTCATCAAATTTGTTGATGGTGAAAATTGTTACATTGATAAATCAACTTGTTTGCCTACCATAAAGGTCAATATTGAATCACAATAGTTTAATCATAAGGCATATGGGATAAATATTAGTCCTAAAGTGTGCATAGGTTATTTTATAGTTCTAGGAATCAATAATTTCAATAGAAAGCCAAATCAAACATGATCATTTAGAAAAAATTAACTACTTTAATGTATTATCAATCTTAAATCAGATTAAAAAAATAATATATATCCTATCCAATAGAGAAGAGCTTATGGATGAAGGAAATCTCTTGAAGGAAAGAATGTTTGAGTCACAATTGACATTATTTCAGATATATAGAGAAATTAATGAATAAATGTCTATTTCTATAAAAATACTACTGCAAGATTCAACTTATAGTTATTTGAAAATATGATAATAAGAGGGTTTAGGAGATGTTGACACAAATCAATAAGAAATCTAATCAACCTTATTTTTTTATAAATAAATCCCTTAATTTATACATCATAATACATTTTATAAAAATCTAACAAATTATGATCCAATAAACACTTAAGTAGAATGAATGTAACTAAAACTATTTCATTCAATTCCAAGTCAGGTGAAAAAATTCTTCTTCCATTCATATGATGGAATCCACATTTCATTCAAATCTTATTTCTTTGAATGGTTTCTCATCGCATATAAGTTGACTTGTACTCAAATTATTAATATTTTTTACCATCTTATGAAATGTGAAGTGCCTACGTAGAATGCACATTAATGAATGTGTCACTACATGAAAAATGAATATAACCTTTGTATGAGTTGATATTATATTATAAATGATAGATGTCAAAGAATAATTAAAATGGGTTAACCCAATACTAGGGTCAGCTATGTTGCAATGTTTCTTGAACGACTTTACATTATAATAATTGTTGTTTTCCATAGAATAAGCCTTTTCCATTTCTTTGTCTAAATATTTTTAGAGTCATCTAATTAGGTTTTATATAGTTAACACATTTTTTTTGTCTATTTAGTTTTAGACTAGTCGAAATTGACACTAGTGCATTCTCTATGTTTTTAAAGGAACCATTGGATATCGTACCCCTATTTTCATTAAGTTGACACTTTTTCCAGTTGACTATCATGTAATTAACTTTTTTTGGTGGAAGACATAAATTACATTAATATATGTGAAATGTCATTGAAATTTGTACGTGTAATCTCCCAAGATTCTTTGAGTACATTCTTAAAATACTATCATTATTTATCACCATCATCACCCAACTCACCTTGAAATATTTCACCACTTGCATCATTTGTATGGCCTAGCCTTTACCAACAACTTTTCCATTTCTTAGGTTCACCATGAAACATAATATCTCCTCCATACACAGTGCATTACTACACTAGATGAAGGAACACACGTGCTTATTTTTCACTATTTCCTTCAAAAAATATCAAATTATCATTTTTAAATGACTAGTAAAAAATGTGAGATAAGGTCACTGGTCATGGGTTTCAAGTGTGATTCAAATACTTTTACACTGCCATAGTGCTTGGAGAGATCTTGTACAAACTACTTGGGACTCAAACCTTGGTCCAATAAACTAACCAAAGTTTATAGTACTTTTGGTCTGTTAGGTATTGTAAGAGATTTTAGAGTCATTTAAATCATGGAGAGGAGTCAAACACATAATTAAGATAAATATTTGAATCAAAAAATAATAAAATATTTCTCCATTACACTATAATGCAAAATCATCTCACAAAATACAAATATATAAGATAACATATCATACTATCTAGGAATACCACTAACTGTTAAATCTCTTAGAATCTCTCGTAAGTTATTAACAAACCTATTTATGTGAAATATGTTTTTTACACATCAATATCACTCCCAAATATAATATGTTACAAATAGACTTATAACCATACTAAAATTGATATAGAAAAAATAGGCCAACCTTTCGGAGGCCATAACTTTTGACTCCTAGCTTCGTTTGAGCTCTTCCATGTGCCAAAATGACTATCTTGAAAAGTTTGATTCTTCTCTAAACCACTCTATCTAATTACATTTGATTTTTATATCTTTTAGAGGCTAAATGTGATTGTCTGAGGGCCCAAAATTAGCTTTTAATGGTTTTTTTAAGAATTTTCTAAATTTAAAAAATTGTATATTTTTTGAACTGGAAGTCAACTTCAGTTGAATTTTGTTCCATAGTATAATTTTACTATTTAGGTTATTTCAAGAAATTTTTAGAGCCGCGTGTGCTTGCATGAAAATTTTACTATAAATAGCGGCTGCTAAAAATAAATGTTTTTTTTAGATTTTTGTTTTTTTCGAATTTTGCATGCAGACTTTAATTTCCAAGTTTAGGCTTATTTCAACATGGTTTGGGTTTGTATTTATTTCAAGTAATAAATATGAATAAATTATGAGTATTGTTTCAATATCTTGGCTTATTGCTAATTTTCGTGTTCTTGTAAGTTTTTGGTTTCATTATCTGGTTGATGCAAAAAAAAGAGGCCAACTTTCTAGAGGCCATAAATTTTGACTCGTAGCTCCATTTGAGATCTTATACACATCAAAATGACCATCTAAATTTTTTTGATTCTTCCCTAAGTTGATCTATTTGCTCATATTTGATTCCAATATTTTTCGGAGGCCAAACGTGATCATCTAAGCGTCTGAAATTAACTTTTAATAAATTTTTAGAGAATTTTCTAAATTTAGAAATTGCATATTTTTAGAACCGGAAGTCAACTTCAGTTAAATTTCATCCCATAATCTAATTTTACTATTTAGGTTATTTTGGAAAAATTTTAGAGCCACATGTACTTGCATGCAAAACTTACTATAAATAGCGGTTGCTAAAAATAGTCCTTTTTTTTAGATTTTAGTTTTTTTTAAATTTTTTCATGTAGACTTTAATTTCTAAGTTTAGACATATTTAAGCATGGTTTGGGTTTGTAATTATTTCAATCAATCAATATGAATCAATTCTGAGTATTATTTTAAGATCTTGATCGATTGGTAATATTTTTGTTCTTGTTAGTTTTTGGTTTCATTAAAAATACTAATAAGTATTAATTTACCAAATGGTAAATCAACAATCGTTAATTTACCCAATTTAAATACTAATCCTCAACATTCCTTCCATGATCCCCCCTCCCCCTTGGTTGACATATGGTAAAACATATCTCATTCTTTGATTTTAGTGATCCAGACAACAGTTTAGGCAATAATTTAGGCGACAATTCAGGTGACAGTTCCACCCCAATTGATGACGGAACTTCCAGGAGCCATAACTTTTGCACCGTAGCTCCAATTGACTCATCGTTGGAAATCTAAGAATGAGGAAAATGTCGTGAAATGGAGTTGAGATATGCTCATTGAAGTTTGACCCCTAAAAACACAATAGAAGTGCCTAAAATTTCAATTTTAATAGTGTAGTCTAAAAATAGTAAGTTTCTAAAAATAGTAATTCCTCAAATTTTGTATTGTTTTAAATCTTGGAAGCCAAACCACTTAATCTCCCTCGAGATTGGTGACCTTCCACATCCTCCCATTTCTTTAAAAATGTGTATAAATGAAGAGGTAACACGAAATGTGAAGACAGACATCTCTTCCCAGAGATAAACATATATTCGTATTGCGATCTTGAGTAATACTACATCTCTTCTCAGAGAATTCATTGTTACTGTGTTATTTCCATGCTATTGAGATATTTATCAACCAGAACTTCTGAGTTTTGGATCAGTGGTGTTAGAGCGATTTGTCTTGAGAGTGTATGATCCTGAGGATGAGGTCAGGCTACAAGAAGCTTGGGTGGGAAACAACAGAGCTTCCAAATTTTCCACCTGTTCACTCCAAATGACTTCAAATGGAGGATGATACTGAGACATCCTATCCTTTCAAGGAAATGGTGAATGAATCCCTCCAATGATAATAAGTGCAGATGCTACAATAATTTTCCCAAATTCTTCAAACACTTCCGATGCGAAATCCTTACTCTGTGGCTCCACTTCCTGGATCCTCATCTAGGGAACATCATTTCAGTGTCCTAACACCCTTCAAGGTCCAGGTAAATTTTGATATTCCTACATTTGAAGGCAAAATCAATGTTGATGTAGTATAAAATTGGTTGGATCAACTCTCTTCCTACTTCTCAATAAATAAGTTCACTGATGGAGTAAAGATTACTTTTGCTCTTTTGAAATCAACATTGCCTATGAAAAACTCGTGGGAAGTGTATAAAAAGAGGTTCAGTACATATGACATTGGCCTTGAGGTGGAACCTACATGGGATGGTTTTGTGGAAGCGGTGAAAGAAGAATACTATCCCATCGGAGCATATGATGATTTGTACATACAGTGGCAACAACTTCTCCAAGGTAAAGACCAATCTGTTTTAAGATTACATAGACACTTTTCATTCTTTTTCTATAAGATTGGGCATCCCAGAAAGTGAGAAACATAAGACTCTCAAATATCATGGTGGACTACAATGGTACATACGGGGGGAAATGGAACTCTTTAATTTGGAAACCCTCGGTGAGGCATACAAATTCATAGTGAAGATTGAATAGAATCATGGTAGAAAGAATACAAAGAGTCAACCCTCAAAATGGAAAAGTGACAAGGAAGGTCAAACACGAGGCCAAAATTGGAAGCAAAAGGAGTTTTCAGATAGGAAATCCTAGAAAGGGAAGGCTGGGAAATGGTGTGATTACCACAAAACTAGAACTCACTCCAAATAAGAATGTCGAGCCATCAAGTCATTTCTTTCTAAGTCACAATACTTGACATCTACTACTCTGCCTCATACACAACCCATAGTCAAAGAAGATGAAGAAGAAATTGTAGATGCTGAGCCTGACACCATTGTCACTTAATCATAGACCTATGAAGAAAGACCAGATGACAAGGAAAGATTGTTCCACTCCAAATTATGGGTAAAAGGTAAGCCTCTGCATTTCATTCTTGATAGTGGGAGTCAATAGAATTTAATCTCTACTAAAGTTGTGAAAAGTCTAAATCTATCCATGAAGCCTCATCAAAAGCCCTACAATATTAGATGGTTGAGCCTAGGGAGAGACCTCTGTGTCACCCATTAGTGTCTTCTTTCATATGCTATAAAACCATTCCAAGACGAAGTCTTGTGTCATGTGGTCAATCTAAATGTTTGTGATGTACTCCTTGGTCAGCCATTCATGTATGAGTGACACGGCATCTATGAATCACGAACCCAAAGGATCACCCTCACTCTTGGAACATGGCACTATAGGGTACCATAGGTACCACCACCCACATCTATCTTCCTGATCAGTGCTAAGCAATGCAAGAGATTGGTGGAGAAAACAAAGCAATTTGTTCTCATGGTGGTCAAACCACAAAAATCTAAGAAGGCCGATGTTGCAGTCTTGACTACATAATCAACATAATAATAGAAGTAGATAGGATGAATCATAAGAGAATATGATGACTTATTCAAGTCACCTATAGGAGTTCCACTACATTGCCAGGTAAAACATTCTATCGATTTGATCCCAGGATCACCTTTGCCTAATAGTCCTGTGTGTTGCAGATCAATTTTGGAGAATGATGAGATAAAAAGATAGATTCAAGAATTGATCCAAAAGGGTCACATCAGACCAAGATCTTCACCTTATGGTAGCCCAATTGTCTTGGCAGTGAAGAAAGATGGAACATGGAGGCTTTACATTAACTACCGAGCCTTGAATAAAATCTTTGTGAAGAATCGTTACCCTCTCCCCAGGATTGATGACCTGCTGGACCAGCTCTGTGGTGTGAAGTTCTTCACCAAAATTGATCTCAAATCTAGTTATAACCAAATTCCCATCGATCCCACTAATGTTTGGAACACTACATTCAAATCTAAGGAGGGGCTATTTGAAAGGTTAGTTATGCCTTTTGGCTTAACTAACGCACCTGCAACCTTCATGAGGATGATGGATGACATCCTATGACCCTTCACCAACTCATTTTTGGTTGTCTACATATATGACATACTCATCTATAGCAAAACATGGGAATAACATTTTCAACATTTTGTAAGGTGCTTCAAACTCTTTAGGAGCACAAGTTGTATGCAAATCTTGACAAATGCACATTCGAGATGACAACAATTCAATACCTCGAGTACGTTATGAATGAGGAAGGGGTCCATGTTGATCCAAAAAATATTTGGATTATTCTATAATGGCCAACACCAAGGACCCTCACAGAGCTTCATAGCTTTTTGGGTCTTGTAAATTTCTACTGCAGGTTTGTTCTTGGATTTTCACATGTTGCTTGGTCACTAACCTAAGTGACTAAAGGAGGAGCTAAAGCTACATTTCAGTGGGGTGAAATACAAAAAAGGGAATTTGAGAATTTGAAGAATAGACTCAGCTCAGCCTTTGTTCTTGCCTTTCCAGATTTGCATCAACCTTTTGAGTCGATGACATATGTATCTGAATATGCCATGGGAGTTGTCATCATGCAACATGGCCATCCTATTTCATATCACAGTGAAACTTTCACTTATACAGTCAGGAAATATCCAACATATGATAAGGATCTCTATGCCATTGTCCAAGCCTACAAACAATGGAAACACTACATATTGGGGAAAGAAACGGTCATCCACACTAACCACAAAGCATTAGAATTCATCCAAACGCAAAGAAAACTTTGAAATGAGAGGCATCAAAAGTGGGCCACATATCTTCAGCAATTCCACCTAATAATCAAACACAAAAATGGGAGCTCAAATACAGCGACAGATTGTCTGAGCCACCCACCAATTACTGCACTCACAATAGTTTTGGACCTGTGCGGACATGAGACTAGCACTTGGGGTGCTCTGTATGAAGCACATCCTACCTTTGTTGATACATATCAAGCACTTAAAAAAGGTAAACATGTTTCTGATTTCTATTTACAAGATAATGTCCTCTGTCATATGGGGCATATCTATGTTCTAGTTGCATAGCAACAAAAGATGATATGGGAAGCACACTTTAGTAGGACATCTGGAAACTTTGGTATTGAAAAGACATTGGCAGTTCTTTAAAAACACTTCTACTGGCCCCATATGCGAAAGAATGTGGAAAGATATCTCAAATATTGAACCCCATGTGAGATAGCCAAGGCAACAAATAAGAAGCAAGGATTGTACATGCCATTGCCAGAACCAACCAGGCCTTGGGAATCCATCTTAATGGATTTTCTCTCAGGTTTTCCCACTTCAAAACATGGTAAGGACTGTATTTTTGTGGTAGTTGATCATTTTAAAAAAATGGCTATCATTATTGCTTGTAAGAAAAATATATCTACTAAGGAAACTGCTCAATTATATTTTAGTCATGTATGGCTCCATTTTGGTCTCCCCAAGTCCATTATCTCAGATCGAGATAGTAGGTTCTTGAGCATCTTCTAGTCCACTCTATGGAAGATGATGGATACTAAGCTGATGAAGTCCATAGCCTTCCATCCATAGACTGATGGTCAATTAGAGATTGTAAACCACTTGATTATTCACATGATTTAGATGTATCACTCCAAACATCCATGCACATGGGATGAGGGACTTCTTTTCATAAAACATGGATACAATCAGGCACTGCATAGCTCGACCAAGCACAATCCATTCCAAGTATGTTTTGGGTTCCAACCCATGACACCAATGGATATAGTTGTTCCATTTTCCACCATGGAATACACACCTCATGGAAGATCGGAGGCAGCAAAAGCAACAAAGTTTATTGAAAAAATGCAACACATCCAGCAACAAGTTCATGACATCTTGAAGAAGATGAATCAGAAGTATAAGCAATGCCATGACAAACACAGGATTACACAACATTTTGCTATGGGTGACAAGTTTTGGTTGTGGATTTAGAAGGAACAACTTGCAGGCCCACATAGAAAGATTCAACCTCTGTGATATGGTCCCTACACCATCACCAAAAGAGTTGGAGAAAATGCTTTTGAGTTAAACCTACCAGCCTACCTTGGTTTGCATCCAATATTCAATGTGGAGTTCCTCAAACCATATAACCCACCTCTCTTGGACACTTCAGTTGTATCAGAACAACTAGACATTGATTAGCTTGATCTATAGAGTTTTGCTCCAGTGGAAGAGGATCAGATTGTGAATACCTAGATGAAGACAACCAGAGGATGCTTTATTCTGCTTTATCAAGTGGTCAAAAGGGGCCAACTTATCCATAAAGGTGAGTGGCTCACATAGAATCAAATCAAGAAACAACTACCACACTTGGTGGGGAACATTGATGCAATGGGTACCATTGATTTTCAAGGAGGGAGGAATGATCTAGGCAACAATTTAGTCAACAATTCAGGTGACAGTTCCATCCCAATTGATGACGAAACTTCTGGGAGCCATAACTTTTGCACCGTATCTCCAACTGACTCACCGTTTGAACCATTGGAAAGATAATAATGAGGAGAATGTCATTGAAATTTTCTCAATGAAGTTTGACCACTGAAAACCCAATGGAAGTGCCTCAAATTTCAATTTTAATAGTGCAGTCTAAAAATAGTAAGTTTCTAAAAATAGTAATTCCTCAAATTCTGTATTGTTTTAAATCTTGGAAGCCAAACCCCTTAATCTCCCTCAAGATTGGTGACCTTAAAAATCCTCCCCATGATTTAAAAATGTGTATAAATGAAGAGGTAACCCAAAATGTGAAGACAAACATCTCTTCCCAGTGATAAGCATATATTTGTATTGCAATCTTGAGTAATACTACATCTCTTCTCAGAGAATTCAATGTTACTGTGTTATTTCTATGTTATTGAGATATTTATCAACCAAAAATTATGAGTTTTGGATCAGTGGTGTCAGAGTGATTTGTCTTGAGAGTCTATGATCCTGAGGACGAGGTCAGGCTACAATAAGCTTGGGTGGGAAACAACAGATCTTCCAAATTTTCCACCTGTGCGCTCCAAACCAATTCAAATGGTAGATGACACCGAGACATCCGATCCTTTCAAGGAAATGGTGAATGAAGCCCTCTAATGGAAACAAGTGCAAATTCTACAACAATTTTCCCAAATTCTTCAAACACTTTCGGTGGGAAATCCTGGCTCTGTGGCTCCACTTCCTGGCTCCTCATCCAGGGAATGTCATTTCAGTGCCCCAACACCCTTCAAGGTCTATGCAAATTTTGATATTCCTACATTTGAAGGCAAAATCAATGCTGATGTAGTAGAAAATTGGTTGGATCAACTGTCTTCCTACTTCTTTGTAAATAAGTTCACCGATGGAGAAAAGATTACTTTTGCTCTTTTGAAATCAACATTGCCTATGAAAAACTCATGGGAAGTGTACAAAAATAGGTTCAGTATAGATGAAATTGGCCTTGAGGTGGAACCTACCTAGGATGATTTTGTGGAAGTGGTGAAAGAAGAATACTATCCCATCAGAGCATATGATGATCTATACATACAGCGGCAACAACTTCACCAAGGTAAGGACCATCTATTCAAGATTACACAGACACTTTTCATTCTTTGTCTGCAAGATTGGTCATTCAAGAAAGTGAGAAACATAAGACTCTCAAATATTGTGGTGGACTAGAATTGTACATATGGGGGGAAATGGAACTCTTCAATTTGGAAACCCTCGGTGAGGCATAAAAATTCGTAGTGAAGATTGAACAGAAGCATGGCAGAAATAATATGAAGAGTCAACCCTCAAAATGGAAAAGTGACAAGGAAGGTCAAACATGAGGCCAAAATTGGAAGCAAAAGGAGTTTCAAGATAAGAAATCCTAGAAAGGGAAGGCTAGAAATGGTGTGATTACCACAAAACTAGAACCCACTCCAAAGAAGAATGTCGAGCCATCAAATCATTGCTTTCTAAGTCACAATACTTGACATCTACTACTCTGCCTCATACACAACCCACAGTCAAAGAAGATGAAGAAGAAATTGTAGATGCTGAGCCTGACACCATTATCACTTCATCATAGACCTGTGAGGAAAGACAAGATGACAAGGAAAGATTGTTCCACTCCAAATTATGGGTAAAAGGTAAGCCTCGACATTTCATTCTTGATAGTGGGAGTCAAAATAATTTTATCTCTACTAAAGTTGTGAAAAGTTTAAATCTATCCATGAAGCCTCATCCAAAGACCTACAGTATTGGATGGTTGAGCCCAGGGAGAGACCTCCGTGTCACCCATTAGTGTCTTCTTTCATATGCTATAAAACCATTTCAAGATGAAGTCTTGTGTGATGTGGTCAATCTAGATGTTTGTTATGTACTTCTTGGTCAGCCATTCATGTATGAGTGACATGGTATCTATGAATCATGAACCCAAAGCATCACCCTCACTCTTGGAACATGGCACTATAGGGTACTAGAGGTACCACCTCCCACATATGTCTCCCTGATTAGTGCTAAGCAATACAAGAGATTGGTGGAGAAAACAAAGCAATTTATTCTCATGGTGGTCAAGCCACATAAATATAAGAAGGCCGATGTTGCAGTCTCGACTACACAATCAACACAACAATAGAAGCAAATAACATGAATCACAGGAGAATATGATGACTTATTCAAGTCACCCACAAGAGTCCCACTATAATGCCAGGTAAAACATTCTATCGATTTGATCCTAGGATCACCTTTGCCTAATAGCCTTGTGTATCACAGATCAATTTTGGAGAATGATGAGATAAAAAGATAGATTCAAGAATTGATCCAAAAGGGTCACATCAGGCCAAGATCTTCACCTTATGGTAGCCCAATTGTCTTGGCAGTGAAGAAAGATGGAACATGGAGGCTTTGCATTAACTATCGAGCCCTGAATAAAATCTCTGTGAAGAATTGATATCCTCTCCCCAGGATTGATGACCTACTAGACGAGCTCCGTGGTGTGAAGTTATTCACCAAAATTGATCCCAAATCTTGTTATCACCAAATTCCCATCAATCCCACTAATGTCTGAAAGACTACATTCAAATCTAAGGAGGGGCTCTTTGAATGGTTGGTTATGCCTTTTGGCTTAACTAACACACCTGCAACCTTCATGAGGATGATGGATGACATCCTATGACCCTTCACCAAATCATTTTTGGTTGTCTACTTAGATGACATACTCATCTATAGTAGAACATGGGAAGAACATTTGAAACATGTTCGTAATGTGCTTCAAACTCTTCAGGAGCACAAGCAAATCTTGACAAATGCAGATTTGGGATGACAATAATTCAGTACCTCGGGTACATTGTGAATGAGGAAGGGGTCCATGTTGATCCATAAAAGGTTTGGGTTATTCAAGAATGGCCCACACCAAGGACCCTCACAGAGCTTCATAGCTTTTTGGGTCTTGTAAATTTCTATCGCAGGTTTGTTCTTGGATTTTCACATGTTGCTTGGTCACTAACCCAAGTGACTAAAGGAGGAGCTAAAGCTACATTTTAGTGAGGTGAAATAAAACAAAGGGCATTTGAGAATTTAAAGAATAGACATTGTTCAGCCCTTGTTCTTGCCTTTGCCAGATTTGCATCAACCTTTTGAGTTGATGACAGATGCATCTGAATATGCCATGGGAGCTATCATCATGCAACATGGGTATCCTATTGCATATCACAGTGAAACTTTCACTGATACAGTCAGTAAATATCCAACATATGATAAGGAGCTATAGGCCATTATGCAAGCCTATAAACAATGGAAAAACTACATTTTGGGAAAAGAAAAAGTCATCCACACTGACCACAGACCATTGGAATTCATCCAAATGCAAAGAAAACTCTAAAATGAGAGGAATCAAAAGTGGGCCACATATATTCAGCAATTCCACCTGATAATCAAACACAAAAAGGGGAGCTCAAATACAGCTATAGATTATCTGAGTCACCCACCAATTACTACACTCACAACAGTTATGGATCTGTGCGGACATGAGACTACCAATTGGGGTGCTCTGTATGAAGCAGACCCTACCTTTGATGATACATATCAAGCACTTCAAAAAGGTGAACATGTTTTTTATTTCTATTTGCAAGATAATGTCCTCTATCATATGGGGCACATCTATGTTCTAGTTGCAGAGTAATAAAAGATGATATGGGAAGCACACTTGAGTAGGACAGCAAGACACTTTGGTATTGAAAAGACATTGACAGTTCTTCAAAAACACTTCTACTGGCCCCATATGCAAAAGGATGTGGAAAGATATCTCAAATCTTGCACCCCACGTGTGATATCCAAGCCAACAAATAAAAAGCAAGGATTTTACATGCCATTGCTAAAACCAACCAAGCCTTGGGAATCCATCTCAATGGATTTTCTCTCAGGTTTTCCCACTTCAAAACATGGTAAGGACTGTATTTTTGTGGTAGTTGATCATTTTTTAAAAATGGCTATCATGATTGCTTGTAAGAAAAATATATCTACTAAGGAAATTACTCAACTATATTTTAGTCATGTATGGCTCCATTTTGGTCTCCCCAAGTCCATTGTCTTATATCAAGATAGCAGGTTCCTAAGCATCTTCTAGTCCACTCTATGGAAGATGATGGATACTAAGCTGATGAAGTGCACAGCCTTCCATCCACATATTGATCATCAAACAGAGGTGGTAAACTACTTGATTGTTCACATGATTTAGATGTATCACTCTAAACATCCACACACACGGGATGAGGGACTTCTTTTCATACAACATGGATACAATCAGGCGTTACACAGCTCGACCAAGCACAGTCCATTCCAAGTATGTTTTGGGTTCCAACCCATGGCACCAATCGATATAGTTGTTCCATTTTCTGCCATCGAATACACACCTCATGGAAGATCTGAGGCAGCAAAAGCAAAAAAGTTTATTGAACAAATGCAACACATCTAGCAACAAGTTCATGATAGCCTGGAGAAGATGAATCAGAAGTATAAGCAATGCCATGACAAACATAGGATTACACACCATTTTGCTATGGGTGACAAGGTTTGGTTGTGCCTTTAGAAGGAATGACTTGCAAGAACACATAGAAAGATTCGGCCTCTACGATATGGTCCCTACACCATCAATAAAAGAGTTAGAGAAAATGCTTTTGAGTTGAACCTACCAGCCTACCTTGGTCTGCATCCAATATTCAATGTGGAGTTCCTCAAACCATATCACCCACCTCTCTTGGACACTTCATTTGTAGCAAAATAATTATACATTGATGAGCTTGATCCATAGAGTTTTTCTCTAGTGGAAGAGGATTAGATTGTGGATACCTAGATGAAGACAACAAAAGGACACTCTATTCCACTTTATCGCTTGGTCAAAAGTGGCCAGCTTAGCCATCAAGGTGAGTGGCTCACAGAGAATCAAATCAAGAAACAACTACCACACTTGATGGGGAACATTGACGCAATGGGGACCATTACTTTTCAAGGAGGGAGGAATGATCTAGGCAACAATTTAGGCGATAATTCGGGTGACAGTTCCACGCCAATTGATGACCTAAATTCTGGGAGCCATAACTTTTGCACCGTAGCTCCAATTGACTCACTGTTTCAACCATTGGAAAGATAATATTGAGGGGAACGTGATGAAATGGAATTTATATTTGCTCAATGAATTTTGACCCTTGAAAACCCAATGGAAGTGCCTCAAATTTCAATTTTAATAGTGCAGTCTAAAAATAGTAAGTTTCTAAAAATAGTAATTCCTCAAATTATGTATTGTTTTAAATCTTGGAAGCCAAACCACTTAATCTCCCTCGAGATTGGTGACCTTCCACATCCTCCCATTTCTTTAAAAATGTGTATAAATGAAGAGGTAACACGAAATGTGAAGACAGACATCTCTTCCCAGAGATAAACATATATTCGTATTGCGATCTTGAGTAATACTACATCTCTTCTCAGAGAATTCATTGTTACTGTGTTATTTCCATGCTATTGAGATATTTATCAACCAGAACTTTTGAGTTTTGGATCAGTGGTGTTAGAGCGATTTGTCTTGAGAGTGTATGATCCTGAGGATGACGTCAGGCTACAAGAAGCTTGGGTGGGAAACAACAAAGCTTCCAAATTTTCCACCTGTTCACTCCAAATGACTTCAAATGGAGGATGATACTGAGACATCCTATCCTTTCAAGGAAATAATAGAGCTATGATCAGATTAGTTTGTCTTGAGAGTGTATGATCTTGAGGATGAGGTCAGGCTACAATAAGCTTGGGTGGGTAATAATAGAGCTTCCAAATTTTCCACCTGTTCACTCTGAACAAATTCAAATGGTGGACAACATTGAGACATCCAATCCTTTCAAGGAAATGGTGAATCATTCAATGGCAAAAAGCACAGATGCTACAAAAAATTTCCCAAATTCTTCAAACACATCTGATGGGAAATCCTGGGTCTGCAGCTCCACTTCCTAGCTCCTCATCCAAGGAACATTCTTTCAGTTCCCCAACACCCTTCAAGGTCCAGGTAAATTTTGATATTCATACATTTGAAGGCAAAATGAATGCTAATGTAGTATAAAATTGGTTGGATCAACTCTCTTCCTACTTCTCTTAAATAAGTTTGTCGATGGAGAAAATATTACTTTTGCTCTTTTGAAATCAACATTACCTGTGAAAAATTGGTGGGAAGTGTAAAAAAAGAGGGTTAGTACAGATGACATTGGCCTTGAGGTGGAACCTACTTGGGATGATTTTGTGGAAGTGATGAAAGAAGAATACTATCCCATCGGAGCATATGATGATCTGTACATATAGTGGTAACAACTTCACCAAGGTAAGGACCAATCTGTTAAAGATTGCAAAGACACTTTTCATTCTTTGTCTACAAGATTGGGCATTCAAGAAAGTGAGAAACATAGGACTCTCAAATATCATGATGGAATACAATGGTACATACGGGGGGAAATGGAACTCTTTAATTTGGAAATGGTGAGGCATACAAATTCGCAATGAAGATTGAAAAGAAGCATGGCAAAAAGAATATGAAGAGTCAACCCTCAAAATGGAAAATTGACAAGGAAGGTCAAACACGAGGCCAAAATTGGAAGCAAAAGGAGATTCAGGATATGAAATACCAAAAAGACAAGGCTGGGAAATGGTGTGATTACCACAAAACTGGAACTCACTCCAAAGAAGAATGTCGAGCCATCAAGTCATTGCTTTCTGAGTCACAATACTCAACATCTACTACTCTGCCTCATACACAACCCACAGTCGAAGAGGACAAAGAATAAATTGTAGATGCTGAGCCTAACACCATTGTTGCTTCATCACAGACCTGTGAGGAAAGACTAGATGACAAGGAAAGATTGTTCCACTCCAAATTATGGGTAAAAGGTAATCCTCTGCATTTCATTCTTGAATGTGGGAGTTAAAAGAACTTAATCTCTGCTAAAGTTTTAAAAAGTCTAAATCTATCCATGAAGCCTCATCCAAAGCCCTACAATATTGGATGGTTGAGAGACCTCCAAGTCACCCATCAGTGTCTTCTTTCATATGCTATAAAACCATTCCAAGGTGAAGTCTTGTGTGATGTGGTCAATCTAGATGTTTGTGATGTACTCCTTGGTCAGCCATTCATGTATGAGCGACATTGCATCTATGAATCATGAACCTAAAGGATCACCCTCACTCTTGGAACACAGCACTATAGGGTACCAGATGTACCACCTCCCACATATGTCTCCCTGATCAGTGCTAAGCAATGCAAGAGATCGGTGGAGAAAACAAAGCAATTTGTTCTCATGGTGGTCAAGCCACTGAAATCCAAGAAGGCCAATGTTGCAATCCTCAATACACAATCAACACAACAATAGAAGTAGATAGGATGAATCACAGGAGAATATGATGACTTATTCAAGCCACCCATAGGAGTTCCACTGCATTGCTAGGTAAAACATTCTATCGATTTGATCCCAGGATCACCTTTTCCTGACAGTCCTATGTATCACAGATCAATTTTTAAAAATGATGACATAAAAAGATAGATTCAAGAATTGATCCAAAAAGGTCACATTAGGCCAAGCTCTTCACCTTGTGGTAGCCTAATTATCTTGGAACCAAAGAAAGATGGAACATGGAGGATTTGCATTGACTATTGAGCCATGAATAAAATCTCTATGAAGAATCACTATCCTCTCCCCAGGATTGATGACCTGCTAGACCAGCTCCATTGTGCGAAGTTCTTCACCAAAATTGATCCCAAATCTTGTTATCACCAAATTCCCATCGATCCGACTGATGTCTAGAAGATTGCATTCAAATCTAAGGAGGGGCTCTTTGAATAGTTTGTTATGCCTTTTGGCTTAACTAATGCACTTTCAACCTTCATGAGGATGATGGATGACATCCTACGACCCTTCACCAACTCATTTTTGGGTGTCTACTTAGATGACATACTCATCTATAGTAGAACATGGGAAGAACATTTGCAACATGTTCATAAGGTGCTTCAAATTCTTCGGGAGCACAAGTTGTATGCAAATCTTGACAAATGTGCATTCGGGATGACAACAATTCAGTACCTTAGGTACATTGTGAATGAGGAAGGGGTCCATGTTGATCTAGAAAATATTCAGGTTATTCGAGAATGGCCCACACCAAGGACCCTCACAGAGCTTTGCAACTTTTTGGGTCTTGCAAATTTCTACCACAGGTTTGTTCTTGGATTTTCACATGTTGCTTGGTCACTAACCCAAGTGACTAAAGGAGGAGCTAAGGTTACATTTCAGTGGGGTGAAATACAACAAAGGGCATTTGAGAATTTCAAGAACAGACTTTACACAGCCCCTGTTCTTGCCTTGCCATATTTGTATCAACCTTTTGAGTTAATGTCAGATGCATCTAAATAAGCCATGGGAGCTGTCATCATACAACATGGCCATCCTGTTGCATATCACAGTGAAACCTTCACTGATACAGTCAGAAAATATCCAACATATGATAAGGAGCTCTATGACATTGTGCAATCTTGCAAACAATGGAAACACTACATCTTGGGGAAAGAAATGGTCATCCACACTGATCACAGACCATTGGAATTCATTTAGATGTAAAGAAAACTCTGAAATGAGAGGCATCAAAAGTGGGCCACATATCTTCAGCAATTCCACCTGATAATCAAACACAAAAAGGGGATCTCAAATACAATTGTAGATTGTCTGAGCTGCCTACCAATTACTGCACTCACAATAGTTTTGGATCTGTACGGACATGAGACTGCCACTTGGGGTGCTCTGTATGAAGCACATCCTACCTTTGATGATACATATCAAGCACTTCAAAAAGGTAAACATGTTTCTGATTTCTATTTGTAATATAATGTCCTATATCATATGGGGCACATCTGTGTTCCAGTTGCAAAGCAACAAAAGATGACATGGGAAGCACACTTTAGTAGGATAGCTGGACATTTTGGTATTGAAAAGACAATGGAAATTCTTCAAAAACACTTCTACTAGCCCCATATGTGAAAGGATGTGGAGAGATATCTCAAATCTTGCACCCCATGTGCAATAGCCAAGCCAACAAATAAGAATCAAGGAGTGTACATGCCATTGCCAGAACCAACCAGGCCTTGGGAATCCGTCTCAATGGATTTTCTCTCAGGTTTTCCCACTTCAAAACATGGTAAGGACTATATTTTTTTGGTAGTTGATTATTTTTCAAAAATGGCTATCATGATTGCTTGTAAGAAAAATATATCTCCTGAGGAAATTGCTCAACTATATTTTAGTCATGTATGGCTCCATTTTGGTCTCCCCAAGTCCATTGTCTCAGATCGAGAAAGCAGGTTCCTGAGCATCTTCCAGTCCACTCTATGGAAGATGATGGATACTAAGCTGATGAAGTCCACAGCCTTCCATCCACAGACTGATGGTGAAATAAAGGTGGTAAACTTCTTGATTGTTCACATGATTCAGATGTATCACTCCAAACATCCATGAACATGGGATGAGGGATTTATTTTCATACAACATGGATATAATCAGGCGTTGCATAGCTCGACCAAGCACAGTCCATTCCAAGTATGTTTTGGGTTCCAACCCATGGCACCAATCGATATAGTTGTTCCATTTTCCACCATCGAATACACACCTCATGGAAGATCTAAGGTAGCAAAAGTGACAAAGTTTATTGAACAAATGCAACACATCTAGCAACAAGTTCATGACATCCTGGAGAAGATGAATCAAAAGTATAAGCAATGCCATGACAAACACAGGATTACACACCATTTTATTGTGGGTGACAAGGTTTGGTTGTGGCTTTAGAAGGAATGACTTGCAGGCCCACACAAAAATATTTGGCCTCTACGATATGGTCCCTACAACATCACCAAAAGAGTTGGAGAAAATGCTTTTGGGTTGAACCTACCAGCCTACCTTGGTCTGCATCCAATATTCAATGTGGAGCTCCTCAAACCATATCACCCACCTCTCTTGGACACTTCAATTTTATAAGAACAACTAGACATTGATGAGCTTGATCCATAGCATTTTTCTCCAGTGGAAGAGGATCAGATTTTGGTTAACTAGATGAAGACAACAAGAGGATGCTTTATTCTGCTTTATCGATTGGTCAAAAGGGGCCAGCCTAGCCATCAAGCTGAGTGGCTCACAGAGAATCAAATCAAGAAATAACTACCACACTTGATGGGGAACATTGATGCAATGGGGACCATTACTTTTCAAGGAGGGAGGAATGATCCAAGCAATAATTTAGGTGACAATTCGGATGACAATTCCATGCCAATTGATGATAGAACTTTTGGGAGCCATAGCTTTTGCACCGTAGCTCTAATTGACTCACTGTTTAAACCGTTGGAAAAATAAGAATAAGGAGAACGTCGTGGAATGGCATTGTGCTTTGCTCAATGAATTTTTACCCCTAAAAACCCAATGGAAGTGCCTCAAATTTTAATTTTAATAGTGTAGTCTAAAAATAGTAAGTTTCTAAAAATAGTAATTCCTCAAATTTTGTATTGTTTTAAATCTTGGAAGCTGAACCACTTAATCTCCCTCGATATTTGTGACCTTCCACATCCTCCCCATGATTTAAAAATGTGTATAAATGAAGAGGTAACCTGAAATGTGAAGATAGACATCTCTTCCCAGAGATAAGTATATATTTGTATTGCGATCTTGAGTAAAACTACATCTCTTCTCAGAGAATTCATTGTTACTGTGTTATTTCTATGCTATTGAGATATTTATCAACTAGAACTTCTGAGTTTTGGATCAGTGGTATCAGATCGGTTTGTCTTGAAAGTGTACGATCCTGAGGATGAGGTCAGGGTATAAGAAGCTTGAGTGGAAAACAACAAAGCTTCCAAATTTTTCACTTGTTCACTCCGAATGACTTCAAATGGAAAATGACATCAAGATATCTGATCCTTTTAAAGAAATGGTGAATGAAGCCCTCCAATGGCAATAAGTACATATGCTACAACAATTTGCCCAAATTCTTCAAACACTTTTGATGGGAAATCTTGGCTCCGCGGCTCCACTTTTTAACTCCTCATCCAGGGAACATCCTTTCAGTTCCCCAACACCCTTCAAGGTCTAGGTAAATTTTGATATTCCTACATTTGAAGGCAAAATCAATGCTGATGTAGTAATAAATTCGTTGGATCAACTGTCTTCCTACTTCTCTGTAAATAAGTTCACCGATGGAGAAAAGATTACTTTTGCACTTTTTAAATCAACATTGCCTGTGAAAAACTAGTGGGAAGTGTACAAAAAGAGGTTCAATACATATGACATTGCCTTGAGGTGGAACCTACTTGGGATGATTTTGTGGAAGCGGTGAAATAAGAATACTATCCCATCGGAGCATATGATGATCTGTACATACAGTGGTAACAACTTCACCAAGGTAAGGACCAATTTGTTCAAGATTACACAGACACTTTTCATTCTTTGTCTGCAAGATTAGGCACTCAAGAAAGTGAGAAACATAAGACTCTCAAATATTGTGGTGGACTACAATGGTACATACGGGGGCAAATGGAACTCTTCAATTTGGAAACCCTCGGTGAGGCATACAAATTCGTAGTGAAGATTGAACAAAAGCATGGCAGAAAGAATACGAAGAGTCAACCCTCAAAATGGAAAAGTGACAAGGAAGGTCAAACATGAGGCAAAAATTAGAAGCAAAAGGAGTTTTAGGATAAGAAATCCTAGAAAGGGAAGGCTGGGAAATGGTGTGATTACCACAAAACTGGAACCCACTCCAAAGAAGAATGTTGAGCCATCAAGTCGTTACTTTCTGAGTCACAATACTCGACATCTACTACTCTGCCTCATACACAACCCACATATGAAGAGGATGAAGAATAAATTGTAGATGCTGAGCCTGACACCATTGTCGCTTCATCACAGACCCGTGAAGAAAGACCAGATGACAAGGAAAGATTGTTCCACTCCAAATTATGGGTAAAAGGTAAGCCTCTGCATTTCATTCTTGATAATGGGAGTCATAAGAATTTAATCTCTACTAAAGTTCTGAAAAGTCTAAATCTATTCATGAAGCCTCATCTAAAGCCCTACAGTATTGGATGGTTGAGCCCAGGGAGAGACGTTCGTGTCACCCATTAGTGTCTTCTTTCATATGCTATAAAACCATTCCAAGATGAAGTCTTGTGTGATGTGGTCAATCTAGATGTTTGTGATGTACTCCTTGGTCATCCATTCATGTATGAGCGACATGGCATCTATGAATCACGATCCTAAAGGATCACTCTAACTCTTGGAACATGGCACTATAGGGTACCAGAGGTATCACCTCCCACATTTGTCTCCCTAATCAGTGCTAAGCAATGTAAGAGATTGGTGGAGAAAACAAAGAAATTTGTTCTCATGGTGGTCGAGCCACATAAATCCAAGAAGGCCATTGTTGTAGTCCTAACTACACAATCAACACAACAACAGAAGTAGATAGGATGAATCACAAGAGAATATGATGACTTATTCAAGTCACCCATAGGAGTTCCACTGCAATGCCAGGTAAAACATTTTATCGATTTGATCTTAGGATCACCTTTGCCTAACAGTCCTATGTATCGCATATCAGTTTTGGAGAATGATGAGATAAAAAGATATATTCAAGAATTGATCCAAAAGGGTCACATTAGGCCAAGCTATTCACCTTGTGGTAGCCCAATTGTCTTGGCACCGAATAAAGATGGAACATGGAGGCTTTGCATTGACTACCAAGCCCTGAATAAAATCTCTATGAAAAATTGCTATCCTCTCCCTAAGATTGATGACCTGCTGGACCAGCTCTATGGTGCAAAGTTCTTCACCAAAATTGATCTCAAATTTAGTTATCACCAAATTCCCATCGATCCCACTGATGTCTGGAAGACTGCAATCAAATCTAAGGAGGGGCTCTTTGAATGGTTGGTTATGCCTTTTGGCTTAACTAACACACCTGCAACCTTCATGAGGATGATGGATGACATCCTATGACCCTTCACTAACTCATTTGTGGTTGTCTACTTAGATGACATACTCATCTATAGCAGAACATGGCAAGAACATTTACAACATGTTCGTAAGGTGCTTCAAACTCTTTGGGAGCACAAGTTATATGTAAATCTTGACAAATGCATATTTGGGATGACAATAATTCAGTACCTCAGGTACGTTGTGAATGAGGAAGGGGTCCATGTTGACCCAAAAAAGATTCAGGTTATTCGAGAATGGCCCACACCAAGGACCGTCACAGAGCTTCACATCTTTTTGGGTCTTGCAAATTTCTACCATAAGTTTGTTCTTGGATTTTCACATGTTCCTTGGTTACTAACCTAAGTGAATAAAGGAGGAGCTAAAGCTACATTTCAGTGGGGTGAAATACAACAAAGGGCATTTGAGAATTTGAAGAATAGACTCTGGTCATCCCCTATTCTTGCCTTGCCAGATTTGCATCAACCTTTTGAGTTGATGACAGATGCATCTGAATATGCCATGGGAGCTGTCATCATGCAACATGGCCATCCTATTGCATATCACTGTGAAACTGTCACTGATACAGTCAGGAAATATCCAACATATGATGAGGAGCTCTATGTCATTATGCAAGCCTATAAACAATGGAAACACTACATCTTGGGGAAAGAAACGGTCATCCACACTGACCATGCACTATTGGAATTCATCCAGATGCAAAGCAAACTCTGAAATGAGAGGCATCAAAAGTGGGCCACATATCTTTAACAATTCCACCTGATAATCAAAGACAAACAGGGGAGCTCAAATACAACTGTAGATTGTTTGAGCCGCCCACCAATTACTGTACTCACAACATTTTTGGACCTGTGGGGACATGAGACTGCCACTTGGGGTGCTCTGTATGAAGTAGATCCTACCTTTGCGGATACATATCAAGCACTTCAAAAAGGTAAACATGTTTCTAATTTCTATTAGCAAGATAATGTCCTCTATCATATGGGGCACATTTGTGTTCTAGTTGTAGAGCAATAAAAGAGGATATGGGAAGCACACTTTAGTAGGACAGCTGGACACTTTGGTATTGAAAAGACATTGGCAGTTCTTCAAAAACACTTCTACTGGCCCCATATGGGAAAGTATGTGGAAAGATATCTCAAATATTGCACCCCATGTACAATAGCCAAGATAACAAATAAGAATCAAGGATTGTACATGCCATTGCCATAACCAACCAGGCCTTGGGAATCCGTCTCAATGGATTTTCTCTCAGGTTTGCCCACTTCAAAACATGGTAAGGAATATATTTTTTTGGTAATTGATCATTTTTCAAAAATGGCTATCATGATTGCTTGTAAGAAAAACATATCTACTAAGGAAACTGCTCAACTATATTTTAGTCATGTATGGCTCCATTTTGGTCTCCCCAAGTCCATTATCTGAGATCGAGATAGCAGGTTCCTGAGCATCTTCTGGTCCACTCTATGGAAGATGATGGATACTAAGCTGATGAAGTCCATAGCCTTCCATCCACAGACCAATGGTGAAATAGAGGTGGTAAACCACTTGATTATTCACATGATTCAGATGTATCACTTGAAACATCCACACACATGGGATGAGGGACTTCTTTTCATACAACATGGATACAATCGGGCACTGCACAGCTCGACCAAGCACAGTCCATTCCATGTATGTTTTGGGTTCCAACCCATGGCACCAATTGATATAGTTGTTCCATTTTCCACCATGTAATACACACCTCATGGAAGATCTAAGGCAGCAAAAGCAACAAAGTTTATTGAACAAATGCAACATATCCAGCAACAAGTTCATGACATCCTGGAGAAGATGAATCAAAAGTATAAGCAATGCCATGACAAACACATGATTGTAAACCATTTTTTTGTGGGTGACAAGGTTTGGTTGTGGCTTCAGAAGGAACAACTTGCAAGCCCACACAGAAAGATTCAGCCTCTACGATATGGTCCCTACACCATCACCAGAAGAGTTGGAGAAAATGCTTTTGAGTTGAACCTACCAGCCTACCTTGGTCTGCATCCAATATTCAATGTGGAGCTCCTCAAACCATATCACCCACCTCTCTTGGACACTTCAGTTATAGCAGAACAACTAGACATTGATGAGCTTGATCCACAGAGTTTTGCTCCAGTGGAAGAGGATCAGATTGTGGATACCTAGATGAAGACAACAAGAGGATGCTCTATTCCGCTTTATTGAGTGGTCAAAAGGGGCCAGCTTAGCCATCAAGGTGAGTGGCTCACAGAGAATCAAATCAAGAAACAACTACCACACTTGATGGGGAACATTGATGCAATGGGGACCATTGCTTTTCAAGGAGGGAGGAATGATCCAAGCAATAATTTAGGCAACAATTCGGGTGACAGTTCCACCCCAACTGATGACGGAAATTTTGGGAGCCATAACTTTTGCACTGTAGCTCCAATTGACTCATTGTTTGAACCATTGGAAAGCTAAGAATGAGGAGAACATCGTGAAATGGCATTGATATTTTCTCAATGAATTTTGACCCTCGAAAACCCAATGGAAGTGCCTCAAATTTTAATTTTAATAGTGCAATCTAAAAATAGTAAGTTTCTAAAAATAGTAATTCCTCGAATTCTATATTGTTTTAAATCTTGGAAGCCGAACCACTTAATCTCCCTTGAGATTGGTGACCTTCCACATCCTCCCCATGCTTTAAAAATGTGTATAAATGAAGAGGTAACCCGAAATGTGAAGATAGACATCTCTTCCCAGAGATAAGCATATATTTGTATTGCGATCTTGAGTAATACTACATCTCTTCTCAGAAAATTCATTGTTACTATGTTATTTCTATGTTATTGAGATATTTATCAACTAGAAATTCTGAGTTTTGGATCGTGTAGCGTGCCACCTCTATGTGCTCATGATCAACTCTTCAACTATGCAGCATCGGGCTTGTACAAAACTCATACATGTGTCAATGCACATTTCTCTAAAAGAATATATTCTTAAAAGTGGATTTTGTGGATGGATATAGCCACCACCTAGGCATGAATAATGACTTACACTTTTGTTCATCCTCCACACTTGTCCTCTGATGGTTTTACCCTTATTTAATGAACAACCTTACCTAATTGATTTTGCAACTATATCAATAAACTTTCACAATTAGTTTTTTAGGTTCACTAAAAACCTTACACAATTGGTTTTCCTTTTTTACCAAAAATCTTACACAATTGGTTTTCCATGTTTACCATAAATATCATACAAATAATTTTCACAGGGTTACGAATAGATTTTACATTATGAATGTTATAATGCATTTTTATCAACATTATACAATGTTTATATAAAAGGGGTTACATGAATAATACTCACAAGTAAACATGAATATACATTTGTTCTTATTTTCACACTAGAGTGAAAATTAAAAAAATTGAAATCCACACCACACAACTAAAACTACATGCCACTAAAGTAGAAGTGGCTCCATCACTAGTGGTTAACAAGAGGCTTGAATGGCCTCCATCCTCTAATGCTTCCAACCTCCTTCATGTCACTATGTACTCAACTCATTTGGTTTTGAGGCTCAACCTTTGCATGTCGTTTTTGAAGACAAGACCCTTCCATAATTTGGACACATGACTTATAAATTAGATGTTAGAGTCCCTTGAAATTACATCCATTACAAGAAGAAAATTTTGACTTTGACAATTTCAACAAACTCTTAAACATGACTCTTTTAACATTTTTATAATAACTTTTTAACATGAACTTGAAAAAACTACAAATATATGTATTGATCATAAATATATATTTGACCAAATGATAAAACACAGTCATCAAAGTAAATTATGTTCCATGATAATTTGCATTTTATTAATACCTTCACATTTTTAAGTAAGCACAAAGAATATTTAATTCTTAACGATATGTACATCCCGTGTTTAATGCAGAGAAAAAGACTTTTACATTTTAGTCAATTTAATGTGCATCAAGGAGTAAAGGAGCGTGATTCCAGAAGACAGATGCAGTGAAGTTTTTAAACGGACTATGCACCAATAATCCTCGTAAAATTAAATTATGGCCCATGATATTTAGAATTTCTCAATACTATCATATTTATAAGTTGTCACCAAGAATATTTAATTCTTAACGATCTGGCCATACCATGTTTAATGGTGAGGAAAATACTTTCATGTTTTACTCAATTTAGCATTAAATTGTGTGCCTCGAGGAGTGAAGGATCGTGAGTCTAGAATATAGATTCAATAAAGTTTTTAAAGTAGTTATGCACCAATTACCCTTTGTAGAACATCATTAAAATTTCAATAAGGTCATTGTCGTTATATTAAAAGCAAAATTATAGAGTTATCAGTGGCATTTCTTATGAAGAATGGTGGGGATATAACATACCGTATAATGAATTTAAAACATGTAGATGTAATGAGAGGTTGAGCATAAAAGATAGGGATACTATATAAAATGGCCAAATTTTGAATCCTAAAGACTAATTCATTTGAGGAGAATTTTATTCTATGCTTGACAATAACAGATGCATTTTAATGCTTAAGCCTTAATATTTTCAAGAAATCAATTGTTAATCAATTGTTGTCTTGACAAATCCTAAGACATCGAGGGAAGCAAAGCTATTCTCTTTATTTGACATATTTGAGATATTTTTTACCTTATTCATTAGCCACCATTTCATATTGAAAACCATGAACTACGAGATGTCTAGTTTGAACATTCTTATTACCTTTCTTCATGTAAAATTTTGAAAAAGTCAGTGGTGAGTTAGTGTAATGTTTGGGGTGGTTTGGGTTGGCCGATATATTAGATTAAATTATATGCTTTAACCCCGTCATATTTTGTTATCCATAGAGGATCTTTTAGTCATTATGTTATGTTAATTTCATGTGATTGATTTATTTTTTCTCACATTTCTTATTCGATGGTTACACTTATTATATACAATTACATGATTATGCATAGTTACAATATTTGATTATATTATATGATTTTATATGTTTAGTACCAATTATTTATATCCTGCATACTATTATTTATGATATATTATACATGTTTATTATGCTTCCATGATCTCTACCACATAGTATTATTGTACATTTTACTACTATATCTCATTGTCCTAGAGGTATCTTGTTATATATGAGCATATCATATATCTATCTTTGTTGTTACATTAGGGAATATTACTTTTCCCTCTCTTTATTAATATTATCACTTATATCTCCTCATTAGATTCATTATGCAAGATGTTTCTATTAATCATATATAACTAATATCAAGATGGGATTCCTCCCAATATCTTCTATAAATGTTAGTGGCATTATGGTTATTATATTGAGTATATTTATTGATATATATTGTCCATTTTTAACATGTGGTTACATTAGGGTATATCATTTTCCTATTCTTTCTCCTTTTACAAACTTATTTGCCATGCTTCTACTTTAGCCATATTAGTATTGGCTATCATATTACATATTGAGCTTACAAGATGAAATCATTATTTTAATTTCAATAATTTAAAAATATTATCTTGATTTATATGTTACACATTGTAAATTTAACCCTTTTATTTTGAGATAAATGATTTCCAAAATATATCTATTAATTTTAAAAGGTGTATCTATTCAACCTATTGCATCACTAGTTATAGTTTCCTAGTTGAACTAGTTAAATTAATAAGGCTAAGTGGAACCAATAATTACCATATGTATACGTCTTTAACCAAGAAGTACAATTTTCAACTCTGTGCATGAATCAATAGTATCCAACTTTATATGAACCTAAAAACTAAGTAAATAATGTTCAATTTCATGTTTCATTTCAAAGTTTCAAGAATGAAAACATGTTCTTCATACTATTAGGTTTATTCATTTCTTTGCTATTTTTTAATGTTCATTAAATTTCATTGTTTTACACTAGAATCAATTTATTGAGACATTGATATACTTGTATTAGTTCACATTTTATTTCAATTAAATTCGAGTTGTTGACTTTTGAGTGTGGTTGATCCATTCTCATGAAATATAAATTTAATCTTCCATCCCTTTTAGAAAATACTCAATTATGAACTTTTTTAAAACTTTAATACACATTCTCTCACTCACTCACTCACTCACTCACTCACTCACACACACACACACACACACACACACACACACACACACACACACACACACACACACACACACACAAGTGAAGCACTATGTAACCACCTAATTTTAGTATAATTCATGTCATTATGGCATCTTTATTATGCCTTGGTACATTTATTTCATTTGTTTACTTTTAATTCATTTCAACATACTTTCCCTTCACATTAATCCCATTCATATTATTGTATGATTTATATTCTATCATGAACTCCTTTAAAATTTTCAAATTTATACATCAGGATCCATCCACTCATCCTTCAACTCAAATTGATATCTATTTCATGATATTTTTATAGCAAGGCCATTTTTGGTGCTATCCAAAGTTGGTTTAACTCTTTTCCATGGCCAACCTGTATGTGAATGTGTCACAATTTGATTACATGGGATCCTATATATACATATATACCCTAAACCATTTCTCATCTTGTAATCTTTTAATTATGAAATAATCAATTTACTGAGTCACACATTGAATCTATCCATCACGTGCTTGTTAAGGAACTTGGACATTGATAATATGCTAATCTCATCATCTCTTGAATCTTTTGGTTATATAATTTTACCAAAATAAGGTTGTAATAAGGAACACATAAATTAATCCTTGTTTGTCCTAGGGAGAGAATGTGAATTTCTTCATCTCACTTGGGTTGAGTCACTCACATACATAGATCTACATGAGGGTATCTAGGATGTATAGTTGTAACCCTCAAGTGGGTCCCAACCACTAGCCTTGTACATTTTAATTAGTCTTGAAATATTATGGAAAATTAATGTTATATGAAAGGAGAAGAGATATAATAGTACACACATCAATTACTATTAACAAATAAACTTTTCTAGACTTCTACTACTAATAAAGGATTCTTCAAAGTTTTATACCTAAAAGATCAAAATAGCCATATTAATAGTTGCTTTCTATATTTGGCCAAACATGTCACTTTTAGTGATCTAAAAAATTGGTTTGCATTTTTCAATGACTATTAAAAGTAGTCATCATTAGAAAACACAATCTAATTTCTAAAATATTTTTTGTATAATTTCAAAATTTGATTTCCAACATCATCAGTCATTTCAAAACTAACAAAATCCATATTCAGGGACACATATCTCTTTAACACTCTTTTCATAATTAAATTATCAATATTTCAATGTTTCCTATTCAATTATGCACTAGGATAAGTCTTATTTATTACATTTATTTAGATCTCCCTAATGACCTTATTTCACATAATTAGAGTAGTGTATTGAACATTTGTGCATCATTTTTGACAAACACACCAAATTTTTTTGAAATAATTATACAATTATTGTGTATGAATCCTTTTTTTTTTTTGGATCCCCTTGATTTTTTCTGACTATAGGAAAATATATCTAATTTATTTTTTAAGTCTTCTACGTAACTAGATAACTCTTACTCTATATGTCCATTTGTATCCTTTTGATGCTTGAAGTTATCTTCCTTTCTCCTTTATTATTCTTTGTGGACTATTATTTTATTTGTTTGTATATTTTATGTCTTATTAAACAACTTTTTTTCGAATCCAAAATTTTATCACCAATATTTATAGTCAAATGAATAAGACAAGGACAAAGAAACAATGGCCATAGTAAGATGTTGCAAGTGATTTTATGATGCCAAAATATTTACATATATATGCCATGAATTTAACGCCCACATTGGCAACATATTTGGTGTAGCAAACATGCAATGATGTGGATGATAAGCCTTGATTTGGGATAGATAGATGTGAGGGGGATATATTATTATGATTCACATACTTAGCTTTTAAGATTCTCTGTCAAGGTCAATTTGAGCCCCTTTAACGAATGCCATTTCTAAAGACCAAATTTAATCGAGCACGTGGATTCAACATTACTTTGCACAAGTTTTGAATCAGAAAAAATAAATCATAATTTCAAAGGAAAATATCCACGTTAGTGCGAAAAGAAAGGAAACAATGCACAACAATTGATTTTAATAAATAATTGATATAAATCCACCTGCAATTAGGGGAAAAAAAATTTAATAAGACTTTCCTTAAAAACCTTAAGTATATTAAAAAAAATCTATATATTTATTAGAATTAATATTTTATAAACTAATCTATCATTATTAAATCTTTGCAAGTGACATACATGCCTGTTTTTTATTGGGGAGGATGAGGAATAGTTGAACATGTTGGCTATGTTGTGGTTATAATTCAAATAACTACAAGTAGATTAGACGTAACGACTCCAATATTTAAGTTGAATGAGTTAAAATATTTTAAGGTGCTTCTATGTTAATTTTTTTTATCACACATTAGAATTGGGGATTGAGATGTGTTTATTTTGTATTTTAAATATAGTTAAGTGATTTATTAATGTCTTATGGATCTTAAAATATTTTTATTTTCATTCATTTTAATATTTTGTTATTTGTACATTTTAGAATGTAATACGTGACATTTTATTTTCAATATTTAATTGCTTGTACATTTTAAAGTGTAATACGTGACACTTTATATTATATGTTATCTCTTAAATTCAAAAAAATTATACATATTATATATAAAAGGTATATCCATTATATATAACAAGTTCAATCATTTATATAATATATTCATAATTTTAAGTATTTTTTTGAAGAGTTAAACTTTTAAATTTAATATTAAAATGTAATGAATATCTATTCTACCAAAAAATTTCTTAATAATGAAACCTTTAACATTTAAAAACCATATTCTTATTAAACAAATGCTGAGAGTTATGATTTTTGAACTTTAATTTTTTTAAACTCATTTTTTATGATTTACAATATTTAATTTTAATTATTATGGTTTTAATATTTTCAAATATGATGATAATGTGATATGTATGACTTTAAAGCTTTATTTTTTGGAATCTTAATTTGGAAGAAAAATTTGGGATTACTTCATAAGGACTAGCTAATATCATGCTTCTGTTTTAGAAAAAGGGAAAAAAAACAAAAAACCAAAAAAAAAAAAAACTATAATCCATCCAATAAAATAAAAAGCAAAAAAAAAAAAGTTTTTATATTTTTAAATATAAATACATGAGACAAGAAATTGTGTTCAGTGTATCTTTTGAATATTGAGACGAGAGAGAGCCTCTCCCCAACCCCAGCAAATCTCCACCGTATTAGCCTTCCATGATTAACATTGCTCTCATCTCCTTCCCGAATTTTTGGATGTTATCAATACAGAAATAATTATATTAATTTATATCTTTGAATATTTTAAGTTTTAAAGTATAAAGACATGAAACAGGAGATTATATTTAGTGTATCATTTTGAATGCATGAGACGAGAGAGGGCCTCTCCCCAACCCCACCAAACCTCTGCCTTGGTAGCCTTCTCCCTCACTGTAATGTGCACACCCAAAAGTAACAGGTCCATAATTAACATTTCCCTCAACTCCTATCGTTAATGCATTTTAATAAAGCATGTCGCTACTTGTGGCACCTATTGACAGATGTGGACTTATACCTCAATAGATGGTTAATCTCCTCTGCCACGTCAAACAATTTGAATCTCTTTACCAATATACTATTGCATTTATTGTTTTCTCTCTTGTCATCTCTGGAACCTTATAGGTGAAGTCATCATAATACTTTGTTTTACAACGTGTCTTTTAATATATACTCTATTTTAGGTTTTGAAAGAGGATGAATGCATAAAATTTGTAGCGAAGCTATGCTGGGTTAAATCTGCGGTTGTATTTGCTGAATCAGCATCAAAGCTCAGTAAAAGAAAAATCTAAGCATGTTTGAATTTGTCTTTAGTAGAAATAATAATAATAAAATGTTTATTATTTTGTGTTTGTATCTGATTTTGCTTTGAAAGGCTTCAATTTGTTCATGTAATCTAATCTGCTAATGGTTTAAACGTACAAATCTGGTATCAGAGCCATAGCTTGTGGCCATCATTAGCACCTGTGTTAGTGATCTGAAAACAAAGAGGAAGCATCTAGTAGCTACGATAAAGGAGATTGAATATTTGTTCAAGGGATTTTGTTTTCAACGTAGAAGTTCCTACTATTAATCAAATAAAAAAGAGGTCGTAGTATGTCAATAAGACAAAAGGGGATTGTTTTCAATGTAGAGTGTGTAGGAGATTGTTGGAAATTTGCAGCCAACAAGTGTTGAATCTAACTCCAAAAGAAAGGAATCAAAATAGAGAAGTCCAATACCAAGTCAAAAGGGGGAGCGTTTCAGCCAGGTAAGTGAGTCTTATTCAAGTGCAGTCCATTTTAAATTAGCCTATGTATGTATTAAAAAAATTCCAAGCATTTGTGGAAGAATAAAAAAACTTAGTTACGTATCTTGTATAAATTAAATCAAATTCCATTTTTATCAAAATAGAGCTGAAACAGAGTGGCCGATGGCATAAGTTTTTTTTCAATAATAAGAAAAAGAGAAACCCTCATAACAGAGAGAAAAAGGAAGGAGTTTTGTTTTAGAGAAACCATGGTAGGAGTAAGTTGTAGCATTTATCAACCCCAAATACCCATGTTACAGAGTGGCCGATTGCATAAGTTTTTTTTTTCAATAATAAGAAAAAGAGAAACCCTCATAATAGAGAGAAAAAGGAAGGAGTTTTGTTTTAGAGAAGCCATGGTAGGAATAAGTTGTAGCATTTATCAACCCCAAATACCCATGTTCAATGGCAAAAACTATGACCATTGGAGCATTAAAATGAAAACCCTGTTTTGTACTCAAGATGTTTGGGACTTAGTGGAAAATGGATTCTTTGAACTAACAAATCATCAAGCATTCTAAGTTCTTTCGAACGCTGACAAGGATTTTTTAAATAAAACAAGAATAAAGATACAAAGTAATTGTTCCTCATCCAACAATCAATGGAGGAGTTGATTTTTCTAAGGGTTACCACTGCCGCAAGGTCAAAACAAGCATGGGATAACCTTCAAACATCATATCAAGGTACCAACAAAGTTAAAACTACCAAATAAAAAATACTTAGAAGAGACTTTGTGAATTGTCATATGAAAGAATCATAGAATATAGACTCATTATTTACACATGTAATGGGGATTATAAATCATGTAAGGATTCATGGTGAAAGTATAAAATACTAGAAATTGTAGAAAAAATAATTAGAAGCTTACCTTTAAAGTTTGATTTAGTTTTAGTAGTCATTGAAGAATTTAAAGATTTAACCCAACTCTGAGCAGATGAATCAATGGAGTCACTTCGATCACATGAGCAAAGGTCAAACCGTTCAAAATAATATTCATTGAAAAATGCATTCAAAACTCAGCTTTCAATTAGTAGAACAAGAGAGAGATCAAATTATAGTAGACGTAGAGGTCATTTTTCACTAAGAGGATGTATAGATTCTACTAGATTTGAAATCAAAATGCCATCATAAATCCCACATGTCTTTTAAACCAACAAGAGGAAGAGGCATCAACCATTTTCATAACCATCATCAAGGAGAAATGTATGATAAATTCAATATTCAATGTCATTATTGTAAAAGATTTGGGTATTTTGCATCTGAATGTAAAAAAAATAAAAATGATATGAATAAACAAAACACACATTTTATAAATCAAAACTAGCCCAACACTAGTTTACAATACACAATGCTGATAACATGTAATGTTGCACAGGAGAGTTCAAAGGAAGTATGGTTCCTAGATAGCAGGTGTAGCAATCACATGAGTGGATGTATGGTCTTGTTTACAACAATGGATGATTAGGTAAAATCAGAAGTGAATTTGGGGAATGATTATCGAATATCAGTCATGGGGAAAGGACCAATCAACATAAGAATAGAGCAAGGTGAAAATAAACATACCTCCGATGTATATTATGTTCCTAGTTTGTAACACAATCTTATATGCATTAGTCAACTAGTGAAAAAAGGGTATAAGATATACATTATAAATGGCGAGTGCATAATTTTGGACAAGAAACATAGTAATAGACTAATTGTAAAAGTTGGGATGATAAGGAATAGAATGTTTCCTCTTAAAATCTCAAGTGAACTATTTTTATAACCTCAAGGATAGCAAACAATTACTGAAAAAACATTCAAAGTTTCATAAAAGAATCAATCTTGGTTATGACACTTGAGATTTGGGCATTTGAACTTTCAAGGATTGTAGTTTTTGCATAGGAATATAATTGTAAATGGATTGCCACATATAGAGCTGCCTAAAACATCATGTGAGAGTTGCATATTAGGAAAGTAACATAGACAAATGTTTCCAGTTGGAAAATATTATAAATCAAGGCATCCACCTAAGATAGTCTAATCAGATCTTTGTGGATTGATGCAAGCACCATCCCTAAGTGGAAATCAATATTTCTTGACATTCATTAATGACTTCAGCATAAAACTTGGGTCTATTTATTGAAATATAACTCATATTTGTTTTCTATTTTTAAGGACTTCAAGGCCAAAGTTGAAAAAAATTGGATATTATATGAATTTTTGAGAACCGATCGAGGAGGTCAATATATATTTCATAATTTTTGTAAGGAAAATGGAATAAGAAAACAATTTACAGTAGGATATACATATCAAAAATAAGGTATATCTAAAATAAAGAATATAACAATTATGTAATTAACCCAAAACATGATAAAAGTTAAGCATCTATAAAAAAATAAATATTTGGTTGAATAAATTGCATGCATGATATACATTGTGAATAGATGTCTACCAAAATTAGTGATAAATAAGATACCATAAGAAGCATGGACAAAAAAGAAGCATAATGTCTCGCACTTGAGAGCCTTTGGATGCATAACATATTCATTAGCACCTCAAGAATTAAGAAATAAATTAAATGATAGAGGTGAGAAGTGCATCCTTGTGGGGTATAACAAACAATCCAAACCATATAAGTTATACAATTTGTTAATAAATAAGGTAATAATTGGCCATGATATATAATTTGATGAAGAAGAAACATGGGATCGTATCATAGACAAAACAACTACAATTACAGGTAGTGTTTCACATGAGAATGAGGACAATGAAATTCAAAGTGTGAATCCTAATACAGAAGCAAATGTTCCTACTATGCACCTTCGAAGGCATCTACCACTACAAATCCATCTACTCCACAAAGTAATAATAACAGTGAGTCTTTTAATACAACACTTAGATCATTGAGATCATGGTCAATAAACACTTCAAAGAAGACACCTAGCTTAAAGAATATTTATGATGAGTCACAAGAGGCTGAAAATGTGGATTTATGCTCCGATTTTGGATTTTTAACACAAGCTAATCCAATTTACTTTGAGGATGTAATTAAAGATGACAAATGGATTGTAGCTATGAATTAAGAAATGCAAACAATAGAAAGAAATCAAACTTGGGATCTCATAGAGCTTCCAAAAGGAAAAAACATAATTGGAGTAAAATGGGTTTATAAAACAAAGTTTAATGCAGATGGGAAATTTGAGAAACATAAAGTAAGACTAGTAAATAAAGGCATCACACAACAACCCGATATAGAGTATAATGAAATATTTGCACATGTAACAAGATTAGACATAGTTAGAATGGTGTTATATATTTTAGTTCAAAATAATTATAAGGTTTATCAAATGGATGTCAAATCAACATTATTGAAAGGAATTTTATAAGAGGAAATTCACCCAGTTATGAATTTTTAGGAGAATATCACAAGGTCTATAACCTAAAAAATGCCTTATATGGATCGAAACAAGCTCCTATAGCTTGGTATAGTTGAATAGATTCTTATTTTATGAACAATGGGTTTAGTAAATATGGCAATGAACCCACCTTTTATGTCAAAGTCAATGATCAAGGAACAATTATGATAGTTTGCTTGTATGAGGATGATTTGATATTCACTAGTAATTGTAGACATCCATTTCCTAACACCATTTGTGTTGAAATTATCAAGATTACTCAAATTACACTCAAATACACATTTTAGGTCAAAATTTATAAAACATCCTAAGTAGTTTGAACTTGTCATTTACAAGTGTCAAGTATCTCAAAATAGGGCAATGCATTGTATGGGCCAACTAACTTTGATCAGATCATTTCGAGTCAAAGTGATAATTTTACCATTTAGTGTTATGAATCACTTTTTTCTTGTAATTCATTGGTACACATCACGTACCTTTGTTATTTATTATTGGCAACATCTTATATGGGAATACAGTTCTAACACATCTAACGTCACCCTCTAATTCTTCCCAAGTTGAATTATGACCTAGTAATATGACTTTCTGACCATTTTGATTAGTTGAGGGTCAATTTTCAAATAATTGCACAAATGTTGATTAACCTTGTTTAAGGCTAATTAATCTAAATCAAGGGCTTAAGTGGATTTTCCATGAGATTTGTTGAATATTTCTTTTTGAAAATTGATTCTTATTATCTACATCACCTACTGACATCATCTATGGGGTGGCATCCATCAAGCCATAAGTGCATAAAATATCAAGATTATGGTCACCTATACCTAGTTAATGCCTCTCATGCCTCTTCAATGCCCCTTCTTCCTAGGTCATCTCAAGGATAATTATGGATTTAATTATAAATATTAAGATTATCCTCAACCACACATCTTCATCTTAATATAGATAGTTAAGGTTGATCCTAACCAATCTCAAAAATATATAAATAGAGAGGCCATAGACATCATTTCTAGGCTATTTTTGTGCAAGGTTATTATTCTCAAATATCTTCAAAGCTTGAACATTGAAAAGTTATAATGCTAAATTATTTCTACAAAGCTTCATTAATAGGCTAGTTTAGGGATTCCACATCAAGAGCCTAGGTTTTGTGGAGTGTTCTTGAAGTATTGGAGGAGATTACCACCATTGTTGACAAAGACAAGGATGCTTGATCAAGGGAGAACATGTTTTTGAGCCACATGGGCATGGTGAATCCATTTGGAAAGGTAATATGGTGTTGCTTTCTTTCATTTGTTTTTTGCTATCTTTTGTAATTCCCATAGGAATATATAGGCTTGGTTAGTTAGTTCTTTATGCATGTTTGATGGTTTATGGACTAATGCTTGACTAACTTGCTTTGTAATCCTCTCTACATCTTGGCATGCTCGGTGGGATAAGATGCATATTACACCTAAAAGAGATATATTTTCAACCTTGAAAAATTTATTTGAGCTTTTAAAACTCTTGAAAATTGATTTTCTAACTTTATTTTGCCATTTTTTATTTCCATGAGTATACATAGTAACCGACGTAGATAGGAAATACCGACATCAGTTACTTGGCTCAACTGACGTCAAGTAGTAAAAATGACATCGGTTATATCTTGGTTGGACATTACCGACATTGGTCATATATAACTCACGTTTGTCGCTATGTTTTCTTAAAAACACAAACCTGAGAGTTATTTTAAAATGCTTGGTTTGGGGTCATACAGAATCCATTTTGAATGATTTTTTTTAAAACTACATGTTTTCTCCTAAGTTTTTGAAATTTGGAATTAGGTTAGCTTCAAGTTTCATATATTTTTTACAAAATTTGGAAAATCCATTTAAAATATTTCTAATCTAACATATTTGCTTTTGGGGTGATGCTTTAAGGGTAGACAGGTAACTAATGTACTTCAAGTTTGATAAATAATGTTTTAGAACATATTTTGCATGCTTTAAAATGAATTAGGAACATTATTTTGGTGCTTAAAATATATTTTAGGTGCTTAAATAAGTGTTTTAGCATTAGTTTTAAAAGTTACAACTAAGACCAAGGGGTCAAATGAACACCACCAAACATTTTATTTGGGTGTAAAATTGAACACACTTGTTAATTCTTATTTGCAATAATTGATTATATTAATCTTGTTTGGTACAAAGAGGAATATTTCATGTATTCTCTTCCATTTATACCCTGTAGGGATCCCTTAGAATCAGAAGCACCATTCTTATTGCAAATATCCCAGTCTAAGGCTTAGAAAGAATGTCACCTAAAGCACTCCCCAAAAACTCACTAAAGTTTAGGTGATCTTGAAAATGACCCTAACATTTTTATATCTTCATGATTTCTTTGTTTTTATGTAACTTGGATTGCGAGGGGGAATTCATCACCTCCCATAAGTTCTTTAGGAAAGCTTTGACTTGGGGTTTCACCTCTTGGCATTAACTTAATTTAACTCTTTTTAGAGTTGCACAAAGGACGTAGTGGCACTTTGGACATCGAACTACACTGAGCGAATAATAGGATGTAGTGGTTAGATAAAGGACTAGACCTTTTTGAAATAATTTGAGTGATATGAACCCAAAATCCATGCTTTTATTTTGCATTGTTTGGCATGAAAGTCATTGTACAATTGATTCCCCTAGAACATTATAGACTTGATAGTTTAGTAGACCCCACTTTGCCATACCTTGTCAGTTTAGACTTAAGACAATTTATTTTTTATTATTAGCTTACTTGGTCTTGATTTGTGTCTAAAACTACTTGTTAACTCAATGAACTTAACCAAAACACATTGTCCTCAATTTTCTTGAGCAAGGGAGGTGTTACGCTGTCCAAATGGAAAATTCATCTTTTCCTTATTCAAATTATTATCAAAATCTTTGTTTCATGACATCCACTTTGGCACAGTAATGCTACCCAATTGAGTCTAGAACTTTTACCCAATTTGTTTAAATCCTTCATTTATAATCCACATTTGAGATTGAATCTTTCTGATTTATAAGGGTTGGTGCATCAAAGTGGGTTCACCATTTGTGAACTAAGCATGTTTTAACTTGGGTTAAATTTTATATTTGGATTGAAGGTTGTTTATTAAGACTCAAAATCAAATTATCATCTTGGTGGACTCAAATCATCTTGTGTATTGCTCACACTTTGGGTGTTAGAACATATTTTATCCTACTAGAATCATGTGGTGACGTTGTGCTACCCATTTGGTCCTAGATTTATACTTAGTGATTCATGTATGTATTTACATCTTGAGTTGCTTAGTTAATTTTTTCTTCTTCATAATCCGAAGATCTTTCCTCTAAATTTCTAGGGTCAACTTGTTGAAGTTGAAACTAACTTTTGTAGTGTGGGTATATCACAAAGATCTAGGATTTGGTGTATTAGTTTTCACCTTGGGTTTTTATGTTACCTTACTCTATTTTGATTTATATGATTTCAAATTTACCAAAGGTTGAGTAATTTCATGAACCAAATCTTCTAAATTGTGTGTGGTTTCAAGCCAACCTCCCATATAGTCTTATTGGTACCTTGATTATTTGTTTAAAAACAAATCCAAAGCATACTTTTATTGGTTATCAAACATTGGTCCAAAGTTTTTCAAACACACACAATATTTCTTTATAGACATAACTCAAAGGTTCACGCATAGTGGGGCCTCTTATGGCCTTAGTTATGAGGATGAGAAATTTTATGATGGTCAAGATAAGCCCATTATTTTTTATGATATCCCCACAACAGTAGGTTTTAAAGTTGATTAAAATAAATATCAACCCCAATAAGATCAAGATGAATCCCTTCTTATATTGATAGAATCAGGTGTTAGACTAGCTTCTAACTTCCTATGGAACAATTGCATACCTTGGTTAGAGAAGAAAAACAACGATGGAAAGCACAAGATTTTTCACAAATAGACATACCTTCTTCTTCTAACAAAGGAAAAGAAATAAAAATAGAGTCAAAACCCATAAATCCAAAACTTCTAGCTAAGATAAAGATAATAAGTCAATGATATGCAGATCAACTTGTCATAGACTTAACTGAATCCATAATTGCCACTTCAATTCACAATAAGGATTTGAAAGACCACAAATATATGGTTGACAGTATGCAACAAATATTGAATGAGAACATTACCATATTGGATCAAGATAATCTAAACTAATAGTTGAAGTCATAAGAGACCTTAAAACATTCAGTTTGAATTGAGGAAATCCCTAAAACAAACCAAAGCTTGGTAAATAAACATGGAAATTTCCAAAATAAACAAAATGCAAAATAGCCAAACTCAGGGAATGTTTGACAATCTAAGAATCAATTGCCTATGTTCTCAACTCAAGTAGCAAGTTAGAACCAAATGATGGATTGAAAGGTATACACTCCCTATATATCCATACAAAACTAGGGGCACATTCCACCCCAATAGAAATAAAACTAGGGGCACATTCCACCCCAACATCAACAAAACTAGGGGCACATTCCACCCTAATAGCAATAGAAATAGGTCCACATTCCACCCCAAAAGCATATTATCCAATCCATGAATGCACCAAACATGCAATAATGGAATTCTATGAAGGAAATTATCCAAAGATTGGAGACAAATAATAGAGTCAAAAAGTATAGATTTGATGAGATATGTCCATATCTATTTGCCTTATCTATTCTCCAAAACCCTTTTCCACCTCACTTTGAGGCACCCAAATTTGATAAATGCAAAGGGAAAGGAGATCCACGTGAACACATATAAGTATTCTTTGTCTTATGTCAAGAGGTTACTTATAGTAGTGAGTACTTATTATGATTGTTTCTATGAATTTTAGTGGGACAAGCTCTTGATTGGCTACTTAAACTACCTAAGAGATCAGTTGCAGATTGGAATGACTTATCAAAAAATTTTGTTAACCATTTCTCATACAATGTAGAACATGAATTAATCGTTGTTGATTTATGAAAATCTAAACAGGGTGATGGTGAATGTTTTGTTTCATATCTACAAAGGTGGAGAGCATTGACATGCCACTTTCAACATAATTTACCAGACAAATAGTTGGATGATATCTTTGTTAAGCATGAGATATACTGAGAGGGGGGGATGAATCAATATATCATATATCTTATAAATCTTTTCTTTAACCAAATTCCACTTAATCAAACATTCAAGATATGCAATAAAACTCAAACAATAAACACCACACAAGATAGAGAGAGACACCAGGTATAACGTGGAAACCCAATGTGAGAAAAACCATAGATAAAAATCTCAAGTATATGAATGAGCACAAACCCAAACAATATTCACAAGCCAAGCATGCAGGAGCACCATACTCCTTTGATGAGTACCACCCCAACTACTATTCGTGAGCGCCAACCCACAGGAACACCACACACCTTTGTCGAGCACCAACCCATAGGAGCACCAACCACTTTGCCGAGCACCAACCCAAAAATAATTTGTGAGCACCAACCCACAGGATCACCAACCCCTTTGTGTATACCGCACACCTATCTCTCAATGTTGCTATCTCAACAAATGATAGATCAATACAACATCTCTTTCCTCTCTTTCACCTTTGGTCTTCTAAGATAGATATAAAAAATACAAAACATATTCATCTCTCAAAATTGCTCTTCTAAGCTAGATATTACAATATCAAATCAACCTCTATCTTCCATATTTATAAATGGCTTCTCAAGCCTTTATTTATACCTTTCCAAATGACCTTTGGCGTTCCCCCTTTGTGACCCTTCAATCCTCATGGAAAATGGGGCCAAACTTGTATGACACTTCATATTCAAGCCTTTTAAAATTCATGTGGTGACCCTTCATGACCAAAAACATCCTTCCCACTTTTGTCCTTATCTTTGGTGACTTTTCGTATTCATTAAAGTGTCCCTTCATGAGAAATTGTGCCCTTACTCTTTTGTCTTCACTTGGTGACTCTTGGTATTCCCTAAGATGACTCTTCATGGGAAAATGCGTCCCATCCTTCTTTTTTCTTTACCCTGTGGCTCTTCGACTTCTCCATAGGCCCTTCTTTTGTCTCATATACAACCAAAAATATATTCATTAATATTAAATAAATATTAACTCATATTAGCCAAGATATATTTATTACAAATAAAATTAAATGCAATGGGGATTTTATCACCAATAATGATAGACCTTTGACATCAATGACAATATTTACAACAATCTCCCCCTTTGTCATTGATGGCAACCTCAATCCTGAAATTGCCACATCTTGTCACCTGCACATACTATCATCTGAAAACATATAGTAACTCCCCCTTACTGTAGCAACTTGTACCTGTTCCCTGTACCTATTTTCTACACCTATACTTGTACCTATTATTCTCTCCCTTTGACATCAATGGCAAAGGGCCTACCTGGAGCTAACACTTAGCTGGCCCTCAACTGATGTTGAAAATCAATGGTAGGAAGTAATGAGTGTTAGTCAAATATGTGATCAAGGATACACATTAAAGTTTCATAAATAAGGTTGTGAGATTAGAATAAAAGATTCAAGTGAGTTGATTGTAGATGCTCAAAGGATAGGGAACAATGTATATGTATTTTTAGATATCTTCTCAAAGACACGATCAAAGGATACATTCAAAGATCATTGAGAGGAGTTGGGATTATGCTTAAGACCTTTTACATATAAAACATTCTTAGTCTTAGTTCTACCATAATCCAAACTCAAAGTACCTTTTTCGGCTATCTTGGAAGTGGTTTTATCTCTGAATCTCATTGTACCACCATTAATCTTCTTTAGAGTAATGAACTTACTTTTATATCCTATCATATGCCCATGGCTGATCTTTACCTCTTACATGCAAGGTTGTCTGAACCATCATAGAATCTTCATGTTGTTTCTTCTACCATGAACATGTCTAAACCTTCTTCTTGATGAATGGTGCTTTGAAACTCTGATCCTTTTTGACTGACTTAAAAATGCTTCTACAATACCGAGCTATGTGTCTGAAGTTGTTGCACTTGTAGCATACTATGGTCTCTTCATCAAAGCTTGATAGAGGAGCAAAAGAGTTGTTGCTTCTGCTTGACTCTACTTGACTTTCCTTCTCCTTATTTTTTAAATTATTAGATATTTTTCTACATTCTAATTTCTTGTGACCATATCCATTACAATAAAAATAATAGACATAAAAATAAGACCTGTCTATATATCTCTGACCTGATTATCTTTTGTAGCTTTGTTCTCTCCAGCCTTCTCTGTTTGGAATGTCCTCTATATTCTTCACTTCTCCCTTTTTTGTTTCCTCTTGTGTAAGAGCTTCATCATACCTCTTTTTCTTTTCAAAATTGATCCCTGTCTTATATAAATATGCTTTTTGACTTTCCAAAATCTTATTCAGCATGTTAGTGCTATCTTCAAATTTTGAATCACTAACTACTTTATCACTGACTGCTTTCTTAATATCTTCTTTTAAAGAGGTAATTTAAATAACATGCCTTTGACATTATTTTCTTTCTATTTCCAACTATGTTGTGAGATATTCTTCATTCTTCTTAGCTTCTTCAAAGTGTGCTTGTAGATCTTCAATCATTTCCTTTGACTCCTATTCATTTTTCTCGATCTGGCACTTTAATCTTCGATTCTTCTTTTGAACAGCTTCTAACTCTTCTAAGGCACAAATGAGATCTCCTTCCATATTCACTTCAGCTTCCTCCTCTTCTTCTTCTTGATCATCTTCATGTATGGCCATGAATAGAATCTCTTCTTCTTCTGAATCAATGACTCCACTATCTTCGCCTGAGCTATGATCCTTAGAATACAGGCTCTTCTTCTCAAATCCCTTCTTAGATTTGCCTTTGAAATTCTTCTTGTATGTAGGCTTTTCTTCTTCATCATCATTAACCTTATCTGGGCATCTAGCTGAAAAATGTCCAATCTTTCCATAATTAAAACATTTAAAAGGTAATTTTCCTTGATATTTACCTGTTCCTCTTTTTAGCTTGCGAATGAAAAGTGCTCCATTGTCATATTCATCATCACTAGAACTATCACTTGATTTTTGAATCTTAGGTTTCTCCTTCTTTGATGTCTTGAAAGCCACTTCTCTCTTTGAGGGTTTATCTTGTTCTGTCCACATATCATATGCCATGAGAATACCATGAAGCTCATCCATCTTTAGCTTGGCTAAATTCTTCATCTCCTCGATTGCCAAAACCTTTGCATCATATCTCATTGGTAGAGATCTCAAAACCTTTTGCACCACCGTTGACTCATCCAATGTTTCTCCAAGACCTTGAATCTGATTTACGATTTGATCAACTCACAAAAGATAGCTTGCTATATCTTCTTCTTCTATCTTCAAACTTTCAAACTACCTTCTAAAAGTCAGCAACTTAGCTTGTTGAACCTTTTCATCACCTTTGTAAATATTCTCAAGTTTTACCCAAGTTTCATTAGAAGATTTACATTTCATAACTTTAACAAATTTACATTCACATAAACCATATAAAATAGCATTTAAAGCTTTAGCATTACATTCACTTGCCTTCTTTTTTGTTGGAATAATTGCAAATATATGTGGCTCTTCATATTCCTCCACCACTACTTTCCATATGTCGAATCCAAGGGCCATCAAATAAACCTTCATTCTCATGCTCCAAAAATCATAATTCATCTCATCAAACAAATGTGCCTTATTTGTAGAAAATCCTTCCTTTGACCCAGCCATTGTGCTTTCCCAATCTACCTTCAAGCTATAAAACTTTTCAAAAAGGAACATGCTTTGATACCAATTGTTAAGCATGAGATATACTAAGAGGGGGGGGGGTGAATCAATATATCATATATCTTATAAGTCTTTTCTTTAACCAAATTCCACTTAATCAAACATTCAAGAAATGCAATAAAACTCAAACAATAAACACCACACAAGATAGAGAGAGACACCAGATATAACATGGAAAACCAATGTGGGAAAAACCATTGAGAATAATCTCAAGTATATGAATGAGCACAAACCCAAATAATATTTGCAAGCCAAGCTTGCAGGAGCACCATACCCCTTTGCCTAGTACCACCCCATATAATATTCATGAGCACCAACCCACAGGAGCACCACACCCCTTTGCCGAGTACCAACCCAGCTACTATTCATGAGCACCAACCCCTTTGCCAAGCACCAACCCAGCAATAATTCATGAGCACCAACCCATAGAAGCACCAAACCCTTTGTGTATACCGCACGCCTATCTCTCAATGTTGTTATCTCAACAAATGATAGATCAATACATCTCTTTCCTCTCTCTCACCTTTGCTCTTCTAAGCTAGATATAACAAATAAAAATCATATTCATCTCTCACAATTGCTCTTCTAAGCTAGATATTACAATATCAAATCAACCTCTATCTTCCATATTTACAAATGGCTTCTCAAGCTTTTATTTATAGTTTTCCAAATGACCTTTGGCCTTCCCCCTTTGTGACCCTTCAATCCTCATGGAAAATGGCTCCAAAATTGTATGACCCTTTATATTCAAGCCTTTGAAAATTCACATGGTGACCCTTCATGACCAAAAACGTCTTTCCCACTTTTGTCCTTATCTTTGGTGACTTTTCGTATTCCTTAAAGTGTCCCTTCATGAGAAATTGTGCCCTTACTCTTTTGTCTTCACTTGACGACTCTTGGTATTCCCCAAGATGACTCTTCATGGGAAAATGCATCCCATCCTTCTTTTGTCTTTACCCCGTGGATCTTCGACTTCTCCATGGGCCCTTCTTTTGTCTCATATGCAACCAAAAATATATTCATTAATATTAAATAAATATTAACTCATATTAGTCAAGATATATTTATTACAAACAACACTAAATGCATTGGGGCCTTTATCACCAATAATGCTAGACCTTTGACATCAATGACAATATTTAAAACAATCTTTGCATAGAATTTGCATCTTGAAGTTATGCATAATCTAATGTTAGATTGTGATAACTCATTTTAAGAAATTACTGACAAAGGAGAGTAGATTGAGAAGGCTCTTATTTCTAGGGGTTTTGTTAAAATATTTGCACAAAGATAAGCATCTAATCAAACTAAATCACTAGATCCTCAAATAGTTACATAGATTAAGTCTAAGGGCTTTCAAAAAAATAAGAACATGGTCAGAAATGGGGTGACAAAAACAAGACATGTATAAATGGTACAGACTATGCCTCCTCTAAATGTATAATTAACTCCCTCAAATCCTCTACCTACTTTACAAAGACAACCTCCACGAAAGACATTTCATATCAATTTTAGAGTCTTTAGCAAGTTCGGAAAATATGTTGAAGTAGTATTACAAAAGCTCATTGTAGATAACTTATTTATATGGCCAGTATCAATGCCATTTCCTCAAGATCAACCAAAACCAAACTGGTACAAAGAGAATAAATGGTGTAACTTTCATCATGTTATTGGTCATGGTGTATATCATTGTGTTCAATTATGACATATTATTGAGGACTTTATTGAAAATGGTGAGCTATAAATTAAGTTGGCTCCTAATTAGGACACAAATCAGGATATGGGTATGTACAAAGACCCCTTTCCTTGACATGATCCACCACCACCAAGAAACAATCAAAATGGTCACAATTAAGGATAGAGGTAGAATCAAAACCAACAAAAGGGTCAGAATCATAATGGGCATAATCAAGATCATGATCCCCACACTAATAATGGGGCTTATAATAATGTGCCTTATGACTATAATAACACTATGGGATGTATTTTTGTAACACACATTACCACTGTTACTATGACATCACATGGTCGATCTCATGTTCCTTGTAACATGAGACGCATCATTATAGGGTCAGCACCCTCTCCCCCTAGTAACACCATGTCAAGTTTGCATCATCATGTTGCTACTCCATTTGCATGGGTTACTAATCCTGAACAATAGTACCATTCTTCTAGAGGCTCCTCATTGACCCAAAATTATAGAAATACTATTAATCACCCATGAATCACCATCTAAAGCCCTTTGCCTTGTCCTTCTAATTATAATGACTCCTTGTCAATTCTAGGTTTTGCAATTACAACTAGATGCCTATGAGTTACCATCCATGGCCCTTCACCCACTTCTTTCCATAGACCCAAGAGAACATTATGCCAATGGTTCCAAAGCCAAATACTATCCCAACAAAGACCAAACTAGTTCAATCCGCAATTCAAAGGCCTTATAGTCTAATGGACCAATTAGATAAAACCCCTACACAAATTTACATATTATAACTCTTGTGGATATCTAATGTCCATAGAACCATTTTCAACAAACTTTTACAAGAGTCTATTATGCCTAATGATATAAACATTGATTAGTTCTAGAACCTAATTAGATATTTATCTTCATTTCATAAAATCATGTTTGATCAAAAGGACATGTCCACCCTTGGCCCAAACCACAATAACCCACTATACATTGAGATAATCATTACAAATCACAAGATCAAGTAGGTTCTTATAGATAATGATTCAGGGTTGAACATCATATCTCTTAAATTGGTGTGACGATTAGGTTACATGGACAAAGACATTCAGCTAAAGACTATTACAGTCAAGGCTTACGACAACATCGAGAGGGAGTCATCTGGTATAATTTGGTCGCTAGTCATCTTTGGGGCTTTTTTTGGTCTCACATTATTCCATATTATGGATATTAAGCTTCCTTATAACATACTTCTTGGTTGTCCTTGGATCCATGAAGTACAGGTAGTTCCATCTACTCTTTACCAATGCCTTAAGTTTCCCCATGATGGGATCGAGGTTACTATTCCCATTGATCAACAACCATAGCAGTATTGTAAACATCTTGAAGTAGAGTTTCAAAATTATAACTATCACCTAGGCTCTAAATTCATTATAAATAATAACAAAGCCATCATTTCTCATCCATCTCCATCTAATTATATAGACCCTGGTGATCTAGCCTCCACCTCAACTGATCCATTTCTCATAGCTTTGGCCAAGTAAGTGATTATTAAAGATGTAGGAATTTCTACGTATCATCTGAAGGATGTCCTCCATATTAAAAAACTACCAAAATCCCCTAAAAAATTTGGTAAGCTTAAAACTTCTCATACTCCTAATAGATCCGATCAGATTTGGTAACCAAAAAAGAAGCAACCAAAACCTCCTATGGTTTTTGTACCTACAATTACACCAAAGGAAGATCAAGAGGCTTTTATTAAGGGAGATTGGTTATATTCTAAGGGCCTTGTAGATTATTTTTAGAATCTAAAGTATCCTATCCCTAATAGGATAATGGATCATCTTGACTATATAGGGAAAGGCGTTGGCCCCCAGGTACAAGGAATTTTAGAGCCCTTATCAGTTGGAGTTATCATTACAAATCATGGTCTCAGATTTAAACCACCAGAGGATGACCTCATAACATTTGGTAGTGATTATTCTAAAGTGACTGGTAATGAGACTCCTAGTAGTGATGCAACATCCCATTATAGCCTTTTTGATGAGCTTACTGATTTAGATGTGTTTGATTCAAATGCTATATTGACCATAACACCTATTGGAAATTCCCATCTTGAAGTAAAAGCCCATCCTAGTGGTGCTTCCCTTCCTAAAGTAGGACATTATATCTTTACCATTGATGCTTCCCATCCTAAAGTAAACCCTCATTATAATCTATGCCTGTGCCATCCTGAACTCATAGATTGGGATCAACAAAATTTGGTCATATGCCTTGATGAGTTTCAAAATGAAGAATCAATTGTAGAATACATGGGCCCACAAGATGAGTTCCCCATTGGTGATCATAAATAGGGTTTGAATTTTTCATTGAATCCTTCTACCTACTTTGGAGAGTAGGTAAAATTTATTGGTCATAATAAAGAATAAACATTGAGATCCTCAAGTGAAAAACTCTTTGAGGTACTTGTTGATCAGGGAAAAAGTAAAGAGAAAGACAAGCCTTTGAGTTAAAACCTATTTTGGGCACTCCCAAGTGGGAAAGTTTGCTCATCCCCTTAGGATGTAGAAAGTCCATCTAGCCCAAGTTCCATTTCTAGTACAAGCATCTCATCATAACAACATCAAATATTTGAGTGTCTTGCTCTTGAGTTTCTAGAGGTCTTTACCAATTGGCATTTACCTGAGAAAGTAGATTCTGATTCTTCATATTATCTAGATCTTTGGGAGGAACAAAAAGAAGATACAGTAGAAGAAGATGATCATGACCATACATTGCCTATAATTCTATAAGATGGATCCACACTCCTTATGGAGAGCACAATAGAAGTGAATTTGAGAACCCATGAGGATCCCAAAAATGTTTATCTTGGTGCTTCCCATATTGAAGTATAATGTGAACATATTACATCCATTCTTAAGGATATTATAGACATCTTTTCATGGGCATATTCTGACATGCCTGGCTTGGATCCATATTTAGTTGTGCATCATCTAGTTGTTCACCCTGATGCTAAAATAGTCAAGTAAAAGTTAAGAAAGATGCATCCATGTATCACCCTTTTGGTAAAGGCTAAGTTGGATAAGCTATTAGGATCCAATTTTATCAAACCTTTGGACTACTCTGAATGGATTTCTAACATAGTGCCAATAAGTAAAAATACCCTAGGCATACGTGTTTATACTAATTTTCATGATATCAACAAGGTATGTCCCAAAGATTATTTTCCTCTACCTAACATTGACATGATTATTGACTCAACTATTGGGTATGAGATGCCATCTTTAATGGATGGATTTTATAGTTACAATCATATCAAGATAGCCCCTAAAGATTAGTATAAGACTATGTTCACCACTCTGTGGGGAACATTCTATTACCAAGTCATGCCATTCAGTTTGAAGAATGATGGAGACACATATCAATGTGTAATGACTTTCATCTTCCATGACATGATGTATGACATTGTCTAGGACTATGTTGATGATATACTAGAAAAATTAAGAATAAGAGCTAGATACCCTCACATTCTACGAATAATATTGGAGAGGCTTCATGTATATAAAGTCTACTTGAATCCCAAGAAATGTGTCTTTGGAGTCACATTAACAAAAATTTTAAGATTCATTATATCAAAATGAGGGATTGAAGTTGACCCTATGAAGGTCACTGCTATTATGTAAATGCCTCCACCCAACAATCTTAAATAGTTATGGGGTCTACAAGGAAAGATTCAGTCTATATGTAGGTTCATTTTTCAATTGACAGATAAGTGCCACCCATTTACGCATCTCTTAAAGAAAGGGGTGATATTTGATTGAGCTAAAGATTGTTTGATAACATTTACAAAGCTTAAAACATTCTTGGCCAATCCACTAGTCTTATGACATCCAACACAAGGAAATCCACTACTTCTTTACATATCAGACATGAAATATGCATTGGGGCTATTTTTGGCCCAACATGATGATCATGGTAAGGAACATGTGGTTTATTATTTAAGCCACACATTGGTAGCCTATGAACATAATTATATGCCTATTGAGAAGTCATGTTTAGCTATGGTGTTCACCACTCACAAATTATGACATTATATGCCAAATAACAAAACTTTTGTTATCAATAAGGTCGATCCTCTCAAGTTCTTCATATCTAAAGTAGCTCTCCAATGATTCATGTCTAAATGGATTATACTCAACAAGTTTGGTATTGAATACTAGAATCAAAAGGCAATCAAAGGGTAGATTCTTGTAGACCAACTTGCAGAAGCTCCTATTACAACCACTCAACCTATCAACTTTGACCTTCTACATGATTCTATCATGACAATAGAGCAATAATCACAATAACATGAACAATGGACACTCTATTTTGATATATCCTTCACATCTTGAGGATATGGAGTTGGAATATTGTTGATAATGCTATAAGGATATTTAATCCCCAAAGCCTTGCATATATAATTTTAGTGTACAAAAAATATGGCCAAATATGAGGCATTAGTTGTAAGGCTCCATCTTACCATACAGTGAGATATTCAAAGATTAAAGGTCTATGGAGATTCATAACTAATCATAAATCAGACAACTAATCAGTATCAAATAAGACATGATAATCTTGTCCCTTACAAGAAAATTGTTGATAACCTTAAAATACATTTTAAATCTCTACAGTTTGAGCAAGCCCCACGAGTTAACAACGGGTTTGACAATGGCATTACAATAATTGGTTCCATGATTCAAATGAATGACAGTGCTAAAGAGTATCAATTCTTGATTGAAAAAATTCTTTATCTAGCACATATTTTATTATATTCAAAGAGGATATACACCATTGTTGATCCTAATCTCTCACCTGAGCTACCATGGTACCAAGATTTTTATAACTATTTCCATAGCCATGTCTTTCTTGCCAACTTTCCAATAACCAACAAAAAAATTTCCTTCATTACCTAACATGTTATATCCTCCTTAGAAGCATGCTTTATCAAAAATTCTATGATGGAATTATTCTTCATTGTTTATCTTTGGGAGAATCCAAGCTAGCACTAAAGGAGGTTCATGAAGGACTATGTGGGGCCCATACCAATGGTGTAGTCCTAGCCAAGAAACTTCTTAGAATAGGCTATTATTGGCCCAAAATAGAGATGGATGCTTTTAATTATGTAAATAAATGTGTTCCTTGTCAGCAACATGGCAACTTAATACATGCACCTTCCTTACCATTATAGCCAATTACAATACCATGGCCATTCTCAACATGGGGTCTTGATTTCATTGGGAAAATTAACCCAACATTTTCATATGGCCATAAGCACATTTTAACTATGATTGAGTAATTTACCAAGTGGATTAAGGCCAGTCCTCTCAATTATGTTACCAAGAAACAAATAACCAAATTCATTCATTATCATATCATCTGTCGATATGGCATCCTAGCCCGTATTATATCTAATAATGGTGGATCCTTTATAAACCAAGATGTTAAATCTCTTTGTGAAAAATTCAAGATCAAGCACAAGAAATCCATTCCATATAACCCACAAAGCAATGGACAAGTTGAGGCATCAAATAAAACCATTCTATCCATCTTCAAAAATAGTGTCAATGATGTTGGTCATAATTGGCACTTGCAACTCTTTCCTGCCCTCTGGGCTTATAAAATCAATCATCACACCCCAACTAGAGATACTCCATACACCCTTATTTTTGGCACTGAATCTATCATCCTGATCAAAATTGAGATCCCATCATTAAGAATATCATTGGAGCACATTGAAGATGATGAAGACTATAGAGCCTCATAGTTACAAGAACTAGAACTTCTTGATGGTAAGCATTTGGCTTCCCTAGAAAACTTGCAGGCCTATCAGAATAGATTATGGAGAAGCTACAATAAATACATTCTCCTTTAAGAATTTGAGATTGGTGACTTAATTTTGAAATAGAATTAGAAGAACATGAATTTTGAACCTAAAAATAAAGTCATATTTCAGCCTAATTGGTTAGGACCATATATTGTCATAGTGAACTATGGATCAAGAGTATATCGATTGGCTAAACCTAATGGTTAAGAAATTTCAAATGCCATGAACATCAAACACCTGAAAATATTCTACACATGAATAGCTTTTAACTATTGTCTATAAGACCTCTGACTTGTGGGCAACTTGCACTGTCATAATTTTATCCCACCCTTTTATCTTACCTTGAGTACATTTTATACTACCCTGGTCCACATTTAATGAATCTTGATGGTAAAGGCTTTTGAACTCTTGGAACTCTAAACACATTCTACATCCCATTCTATATTTCTCTCTTTGTGAGGCATATTCTTTTTTAATCTAGGACATGTTATAATCTTGAACACTTTTTGTCCCTTGACCAATTATGATCTTGATTATGTTTCATAAGCATTATGAACATGTTAAACAATGGTTCTACAAAGTAGTTCATCTAGGATAATCTTTTGCAAATTTTGACAAGTGAATAGACACATTTTTTTAGTATAAGTATTTTTTTGCTTTCTTATTTTATCAAGATCCTTGCTCCCAACAATTTATGAGCATGGGCCATTACAATCAGCTTATTTGTCTTATTGTAACCTCTACTCATAGGATGTGCATCTTCTCAACTATATGGTCCCACCTTGTGCATATTTTATCCCAAAAACACTAAAAACATTAGAAACACTTTGAAAATACTAAAAACATCAGAACATGATCCACAAAAGAACAAAAACATTGTCTCACACTTATGTACATTTATACATTCCCATTCCACCATCCCATGCTCTCATTGTTTTATGAGCAACCATTAAGTTTGAATGCTCTCACCATTTTGCAAGCAACTATTAAGTTTGAATGTTCTCATCATTTTGTGAGTAACCATTAAGTTTGCATGCTCTCACTATTTTGTGAGTAACTGTTAAGTTTGAATGCTCTAGCTATTTTGTAAGTAACTATTAATTTTAAATGCTCTTGCCATTTTTTAAGCACAAAAACACCAGTTCATTTCATCTTATCCCACACACTTGCCATTTTGTAAGATCATTCTTTCTCATCTCATCATCTTCTTGTTTACTAGACCATTCTCATTTATTTTTCATCTCTTCCATTTCTTCTGCAACATTAATCATGCTGGTCTGATCATCATTTTTCTTCTAATCCCATTTCCTAGGAGAACTACATTTAGCCTAAAGTTCATGTTGGAACATGCATCCATGGAACTATGTAGGTAGCATCAACTTGTCTTATACATCTGGAGTAAACTTGGCCAACCCCTTCCTTTTCTTCTCTTCTCCCATTTATTCTATCATTATTACTCTTTAATTAGGGAACAATTGTCATGTCATTTTTCTTTGTTATGATGTGGTGGAAAGTAATGCCTCTACCGCACATGCATGAACATTTGTCTTTTAAACTGCACTAACTTGGTTTTTTGTTTGTGTGTGTTTTTTTGATTTTTTTTTGTATTTTGTTGTGTTTTATTGTACTTTCACACATCTCCTTTTATTTCTTCTCCTTTTCTCTTTTCATTATTTCTCACTCCATTCTTGGTCTTGTGTTGCTCTATCTTGTTTTACTATTTTATTTTGCTTTTTTATTTTGAGTTCAAGAATACCTTGATGGCCTACATGGATCTTGATTATTCATATCTTGGTCTCATGTCATTAATATGTTCTTGCAATTTTTTTTAAACATTGTTTGTTCCTACTTAAGTCTTGATAGATCATATCTTGATTTCAAGTTAGGTTCATTTATGTTTATCTTTTTCTTTGTTTTTGTTCTTTTGTTTAAATGTAAATCACTGTAACTCTAGTTTTGGTCATTATTTTACCATTATCCTTAGTTATAGATATTCAAATTTGAATTGTCTCAGGACAATTGAAGTCTTATGTCATTCTAATTTATTCATACTTATGATGCCTAATTTATTTTTTTATAGCAAGCACTTTGTGCTCAGGTCTCATGGTCTTAACGTCAACATCAACTCTGATGAACAATTCTCAAGAACACTTTACAAAACGTAGGCTCATGATGTGGAATTAGAATTCTAGGTAGCATGCATTTTAGTACTCAAGTTTATTCTTAGACATGCATCTCTTTGCATAAATTATGAGTCTAATCAATTCTTGATCATTTTTCATCATTCTTCATTCCATTCTCTCCCAAACATGGGTGAACTACATTGGCCTAAATTTCATGATGGAACATGAGTCTATGGAACTATGTAGGTAATTCTCAATTTCTATTGAGGTCAGCTAGGCTATCTCCATTCTTCTTTTCATCTCTCTCATCACTTTGTGCATTCTCATATGCTTGGTTTTATATGACTTTCTAAGCCATTACACCATCACATGTCCATTTGCAATCACTCACTTTAACCTATCTTTTGGGTTATATCTTTGAGATATTATTGCTTTCTAATTGCCCATGTTGGGACCCAACATCTAAACCACTATTTGAATCAAATCAAGCTCTATAGGGGAAAAATCATTCTTTATTATTTATCAATGATCAATATTCACCCTAATGGGGCACAACTATTTTATCATGATCGCATCTGCTCTACTGGAGAACTTCTTATTATCTTCTCTTTGGAAACCCTATTCTAGTGATGCTTCCCTTCCTGAAGCAAAATATTCTCCCTTTTCCTCTAATTCCAAGATCTCCACATTAAATCCCATCATGGTAGTATTTTAGTGTGCAACTTATCATAGGATTGATCAATGTCATAAGTGCACAACTTGTACTCTCAAATTGGGTACATTTAAAGTGTGTCCATTATATTTATGGATTGTATCTTTCCCATTCCCCCCATATCTAGGGCCTATTATACCTCTAATTATATTTTAATCATTGATGGTAATCACATGTGCATGTATTAGCTTATCTAGATGTGATCTATTACATGGGTTAATCTCACTTTCTCTCTCTCTTTTCGAGAGTTCATCCTACTCTTTCATCCTAGTATTTCCTCTCAAGGGGGTATCATGGGTCTGTTCTAATTTATTCTTGAAAAATATTTTCTCTGAAAATATATTGCTTCTCTTGAATGTCTCGCTATGCCTTCTCAAACAAGGGAAAAATGTATACATCCATTTCCTAACACCATTTGTGTTGAAATTATCAATCTTACTCAAATTGCACTCAAATACACATTTTAGGTCAAAATTTACAAAACATCCTAAATGGTTTGAACTTGTTTTTTACAAGTGTCATTTTAGGTTAAATTATCTTTAAATAGGTCAATGCATTTTATGGGCCAGCTAACTTTGATCAAATCATTTTGAGTCAAAATGACAATTTTGCCATTTAGTGTTCTAAATCACTCCTTTCTTCTAATTCATTGGTACACATCATGTACCTTTATTATTTGTTGTTGGAAACATCATAAATGAGAATATAGTTCTAATGCATCTAATATCACCCTCTAATTCTTCCTGAGTCAAATTATGACCTAGTAATATGACTTTTAGACCATTTTGATTAGTTGAGGGTCAATTTTCAAATAATTTCACAAATGTTGATTAACCTTTCTTAAGGATAATTAATCCAAATCAAGGGCTTAAGTGGATTTTCTGTGAAAATTTTTGAATATTTATTTTTGAAAATTAATTATTATTATCTACATCACCTAGTGACATCATCTATGGGGTGGCATCCATCAAGCCATAAGTGCATAAAATATCAAGATTATGGGTCACCTATGCCTAGTTAATGCCTCCCATGCCTCTTCAATGCCCCTTCTTCCAAGGTCATCTTGAGGAAAATTATGGATTTAATTCCAAATATTAGGATTATCCTCAACCACACATCTTCATATAAAGATGGATGGTTGAGGTTGATCCTAACCAATCTCAAAAAAGCTATAAATAGAGAGGCCATGTACATAATTTCTAACCTATTTTAGTGTGAGGTTATTATGCTCAAATATCTTCAAAGGTTGAACATTACAAAGCTATAATGATAAAGTGTTTCTATAAAACTTCATTGATATGATAGTTTAGTGATTCCACATTAAGAGCCTAGGTTTTGTGGAGTGTTCTTGAGGCATTACAGGACCTTACCACCATTGTTGACAAAGACAAGGATGCTTGATCAAGGGAGAACATGTTTTTGAGCCACATGGGCATGGCGAATCCATTTGGGAAGGTAATATGGTGTTGCTTTCTTTCATTTCTTTTTGCTATCCTTTGCAATTCCCATAGGAATAGATAGGCTTGGTTAGTTATTTTGTTATCCATGTTTCATGGTTTATGGACTAATGCTTGACTAACTTTCTTTGTAATCCTCTCTAGAGTAATTGGTCAATTGATATATTTAAATCAACCATGAAAGATGAATTTGATATCACTGATTTGAGGCTTATGAGATATTTTCTTGGCATAGAGGTAATTCAAACCAAGAAAGTCATTTTTATATGTCAATAAAAGTATGCCAATAACTAGTTGAATAAGTTTAATATGATAAATGTGAATTCAGATCCAACACCTATTGTATTGGGATTAAAACTTAGAAAGGAGGATAAAAGTTCAAGTATTGATACAAATTTATTTGAAAGATTAGTGGGCACCCTCATGTATCTAACCAACACAATACCAAACATTATGTATGGGGTTAGCCTTATCTCTAAATTCATGGATAAAATAAAAGAGTCCCATTTGAAAGATGGAAAAAGAATACTGAGATATATATCTAGAACAAAGAGTATTGGGATTATGTATACACCGTAAAATGAATACAAACTGATTGGTTATATGAATAGTGATTGGGGAGGTAGAATGGATTATAATTAAAAAATTCAAGGTATACATTTCATCTTAGATCAGGTGTTATTTTTTGGGCATCAAAGAAGTAACTAGTTATGACACTTTTATTAAGTGAAGTTGTATATGTTGTAGCCATATCAATAGCTTGTCTGGTAGTTTGGATGAGAAGGTTACTTTCAGATTTGATGCATACTCAAGAAGAAGCTACAAATATATACTATGATAATAACTCATCCATATAATTGTAAAATCATGTCATTCATAAACATAAGCATATTGACACTAGATATCATTTTATTTGTGAATTAGTGAACAATGATGATATATATTTTGACTTTTGTATTTTTGAAGAATAACTAGAAGACATATTTACAAAGCCACTTTAAAAGAAAATATATGAGCATCTTCAAGAAAACATATGCATAACTATTATACGTGGAAATGAAGATTAAGGGGAAGTGTTTGTGGATGTGGACTTACACATCAACATATGGTTAATCTAGTATATATGTGATAATAAATTGCAATTTTGGATCCCTTTACATCACATTTTGTATCCCACATATCGATAGTAGGATTGTGGGGAGGGGAGGTGGGCAAGGGAGGTAATCCAAACCCACCCCCCCCCAAATAGTGTCAAACCCTTATTTTTAGGAAGATGAATTCCACCATATTCTATTTTTAGGAAGGAAATTCTTAATAACATTTTTCCACTCTTTTAGGTGAATTTATCTTTGTGGATTTTACATGGAATACACACAATGAGTTCTCATGTAATATGTTCATCTTAGAATTTATAAATCTTGATATCTTGCACCATGGATGTTTCATTATCTTTGATAAGGTTTTACCATGTAAATCCAATATTTTATCTCATGCATGTTGGGTATTTTATCTATTTAATTGTCTCTATTATTATATTATATTTGTTTCATTGATGTAGATTGTGTATTTCCATAACAAGTAGTATTAGAGTGAGGTTACTCTTATTTTTCATCAACTATGTTTTGTATTTGGTGTTATTTTATCTAACATCAAATGGAAAAAGTTATGAATGTAAATTTTTAGGTGGAGAAGTTTAATGGCAAGAACAACTTTGAGTTGTGGAAACTCAAATCACATGATGTGTTTTGGTGCAATAAAAACTTCAAAAATCCATGGATTGAAAGGCAAATAAATTTGTGATAATGAATGATGATGATTGGGAAGATCTAGATATGAAATCTCTTGGTATAATATGATTGTGTTTATCAAATGAGGTTATTTTCAACATAGCTAGAGAAAAGAATATAATAAACTTATGGACTAGATTAGAAAGGATGTACATGATGAAATATATAAAAAATCATATTTATTTAAAGAGGTAGTTGTATACATTACAATGAAATAATGTATGAATTTTTTTTATCATTTAAATATTTTTAATACTCTATTATGCCAGTTTACTAGTATTGGTGTGAAAGTGGACAATGACATCAAGGCAATCAACTTTTTATATACTTTACCAAATTCTTGGGATCATATAGAAACTTCTATTATTTTTAGTACTATTGATGATCTTGACTATGATTCTATTATGGTAACATTTTTGGATGAGGAGATGATGAGAAAATATTGTCTAGAAACTTCTATGCTTGAAGCTATGGTTATTAGGGGATTATCTAGAGAAAGAAGTAAAATCTCTAGAGGCATATCTAGATCTAAGTCAGAAGATAGGAGGAGTAAGGAAATTTTTTTGTCACTGTAGTAAATCATGACATATTAATAAGTATTGTTGAAAGAGGAAAGAAGGTGAAAAAAGGAAGAATCCACCAAGGAAGCAAATTAGGTAGAAACAAATGAATGTATAAGTGATGAAGTTTTATCTATTTTTATTTTTCCTCTTATCATTATGAATGGTTACTAGATTTAGGTGCTACACATCACATGTGTCTGTATAGGAGTTGGTTTTATTCTTACCAAACCCTTGATAAACGTTATTTTATTTTGGGCAATAATATTTCTTATAAGACTAAAGTGATTGGTGGTATTAAGATAAAAATATTTGATGGTATTGGAAGGACTCTAATAGAAGTATGAAATGTACTAAAACTTAAACTATATTTCATTTCTTTGAGTGAATTTGATTCTTGTGATTATAGGTTCATAGGCCAAGGTGAAGCTATAAAGGTGTCTAAGGGGGACTTAGTTGTAATAAAGGATCTAAGAGTTGGGAACCTTTACATATTGAAAGGGAGTGTTGATATTAATCAAGAAACTATGGTATCTAAAAATATATATATATCCTACTCATCTATGGCATCTGTGTGGGCGACATGAGCTAGAAAGGGTTAAAGGTATTGAAAATTCATGATTTCCTTCATGGTTTAAAATATTTAGATTTGGATTTATGCAAGCATTATATTTTCAAGAAACAATGTAGATGGAAGTTTAGTGTAGAAGACATGTAAGTAAAGGTGTTCTTAACTATATTCATTTTGATGTGTGGGGTCAAGTGCCTATAGTTTTTAATGGAGGATCATTGCATTTTGGTATGTGTATATATGATTACCCTAGAAAATTTTGGGTCTACTATCTAAAAAGAGAGTCTAATGTTTTTAGTATATATAATCAATTTAGAGATTTGGTTAAGAAGAAAACTAGAAGGTCAATCAAATGTTTAAGAACAAATAATAGAGGTGAGTTCATATCTTTGAAGTTTCAAAAAAATTAAAAGGAAGATGGTATTGAAAGACACAAAACTACCAACTATACACTATAACAAAATGGGGATGTTGAATGCATGATTATGACTCTTCTAGAGAGAGCAAGGATCATGTCAAATAATGCAAATTTGGACAATTTTTTCTCAGTAGAAGTAGTTTATATAACATGCTATCTAGTAAATCACTCATCATTAGTTGTAGTACATTTTAAGATACCTGAAGAATTATGGACAAGCCATCCATCTGATTATTCATATTTAATTTTTTTAGTTGTAATGTTATTGCACTTACTAATAAGAACCAACATTTAAATTTAGACCCAAGATCTAAGAATTACATCTTTGATGGGTATGATGAAGTATATGGTGTTAAGGGATACAAAATGAGGGATCTTACTACAAATAAAATTATCATTATAAGATATTTATAGTTTGATGAATCATATTTTATAAAATTAGATGCAAAAATGAAAATAAAATAGGAAACAAAACATCAACATGTAAAGGTTGAAATTGAGCCATCTTTAGATTCTAAAAATGAGTAAATTCAGCCATTTTTTTATGGTAAATGTAGAGTCAAAAATTACTCTACATTTCATCAAATTTTTTCAGTTGCGCGCTGCAAAATTTTGTCCTCACATTCTTTGGTCTGAGATGGAGACATTTTGAAATAGAGCATGGAATCTAATTTCCTTTTGATTCATTTTTTGTCTAAGTGTCAAAATCAAGTGGAAGGTGACAAGTGTCATCATTTGAAGCATCCTTTCTTAGTAGAAGCTACCAAGCGTCATCATCCGAGGCATCTTTCATATTTTCTATGGGTTGTTCGGAATATGCCACATATCTAATAGAGACTTAGTGGAGACCACCAAGTGTTAGCGTCTGTAGTTTCGTATCAGCACCCACGTTTCATCTCTTTTGAGTGAAAGGTTTTAATAAGCTAAGTATCAGAATCAAGTAGAAAGATGCAAGTGGCAATCACAGAAGGTCTCAATTTTGCTTTTCTAAAAGTGACGGAAGCTACCACGTACCCCAGCAAAAGAGAGTGGAAGCCACCATGTGTCGTGATCTGAATTATTTTCATTTTGCTTCACTGATATAGCAAAGACCGTGGTGGGTCCCAAGTTTTGTTTTTGAAGCAAGCGGAAGCTGCCAGGTGTCACCATCCGTATAAATATGAAATGAGACCTATTTGTTTCTATGATATAAACAAGAGTAAAGTGGAGACTACCATGTATCATCTTCCATAGGTTTCTAAAAAGGTATCTAAAAGAAGCAGAGAATACCACGTAACCCAGATAAGTAAAGCAGAGATTTTCATGTATCCTTAAATGAAGTAGCGGATATTGACACCTATCCCTATGTCCCTTTTAAATTTACTTGGGTAAGAAATGTTGTGAGTCTTATTTTCCTTTAAGCTGTTAAAGTTTTGAGGAAGCAGATTGTGACAAGTGTCAAAGGTGGAACACTCCTGAGCAAAGACATAAAAGAGTATAAGTTATGCAGAAAGTGTCGCATGTCTTCGATAGGTGCTACAGAACATGCCACATGTCATCCTCTGATATCTCCTAAATTAATGAGAAGATTTTTAAGAAAATGGCTAAGTGTTACCTAGCGTTTAAGAGAAGGGGGTGTCCTGCAATCTATTTTAGCTAATAAACTACCAAAAGACAAAGCATTTCAGAATCTATAAAATATATTTAGTTAAGACACTTTCAGTTCAGTTAGATTTCAGTTGGGCCATTAGATTGGGAACAAGTAGACAATCCAGAGTGAATCCAAGGCTATAAATAAGGGTACAGAGATCATCATAAAGGATCGATCATCAATTATCAGAGAGAATTTTGAGAGAGAATTATTGTAAAGAGTTTAGACTTTCTAGAGCTGTGACTAAGTAATATAATTTGCTTTTGTTCTATCTTCTTAAGTTGGAAGGTTTATGTAACTGTGCATGTTTCTGTGCCTCTTATGTGACTAGAGAATTAATGAGAAGATTGAACCCTATGCCTTTGTTGATATTTTTTGTGTCATTTGCAAAAGTAGTATAGGCTGTAGACTTTCTAGAGCTGGGATTAGGAATGTCATTTGCTTTTGTCTCATTTTATTGAGTTTAAAAGTTTATATAACTGTATGTGTTTCTGCACCTCTTATGTGACTAGAAAATTCAAATAAGAAGATTGAACCCTATGCCTTTGTTGACATTTTCTGGATCACTGCAAAAGTAGTCTATGCTGTGAGCCTCTATTTTTATTGTTTCCATCTTTTACATTGATCATGCACTTGTTTGCTCTTAAATGTAAATGAATCCTACATATAGTCTCATTGTGCTCAAGATTAAGGTTGAATTACATTCAGGCGCATTGCCATAGATTATATTTTCTTTCTTGCATTTGTGTTTCTAATTTAAATTCCTAACCCTTTTCCCAGTATATGCTTGATTTAGAGAAGAACCAGCTTCTTAAAAATCTGGAGGTTGTTTCAAGTCGCAAGTCCCACATATTGAAACTTCCCATTGTTGTTGATTAGAATCAAGTGCAATTTTAAATCATCAATAGTTTTTGGCACACCTGGTGGGACCAATCTTGAAGTTTCTTTCAAGATCGTATGAACTAGAGAGCTACGAGGAGTCATAGCTATGGACCGGTAACCAGATCACAATCTACTATAAATCCAGGTATTCTTTTGCCACCTTTGGTAGCTAGTCCAAGAAGAAGAGTCAACCAGTTTGTACCAATACCAAGAGCAAATATGGGAGCCCCTATACCCCCAAGAAATTATGTGAGTTGGAATATTGGTAGTCCATTAGTCCTCCCAATACCACCAGCCACTTGGGACCCTATCCCAGTGAATGCCCTAAAATCTCTGCCTAAATTCAGTGGGCAAGACTCTAAAACCCTTGAGGAACATCTGCATGATGTATCAGATGTCTATGTTATACATGTTGCCACACAACAAAATGTGGCCATAAGACTATTAGTAGCTTCTTTAAAAGGGAAAGCTTTAGAATGGTACAGGTAGCTGACACCAAATACCATTTCTACATGGGATCAGCTCAGAGATATTTTCTTTGAAAGATTCAAGGAGAAGGGTGACAAGTCTTCTTTATTACAATAATTAATCACCATTCAAAGGGCACCACAAGAAGCCATGACTGACTTCAATTCCATATTTCAAAAGTCTTGGAAAAGAATCCTAGCTACAACTAGACCATTACCAGATATGGCCATAGTGTTTTATCTTAAGGCTTTGAATTCAGATATATCTGTTATGATTTAGTCACTTGGAGGACACACTTTGCCAGAGGCTTATGAGTATGCAATCAGAGCTGAGAACAATTTAATAGATGCTGGAAAGTTACCTCTAAGGCCTCCCATGCCCATGTTCCCAAAAATTTCCTTGCCATTACCTCAAGAAGTCCCTAAATTTGTAAGCCTGCCTGTGTCTATGTACACCTATCCTAAACCATCTGCTAAAGAAATTGTCCCCACTCAGTCATCTGAGTTGGATGATATCAATAATATCCTAAGGACATTTTATAATGAGTTGATCAATATAAAAAGATAACAGAATACTTTTTCTAGGCCTCCATATCAAGGCTATCAAGGAAATATATTTTTATCTCAGCCAAACCAATACCAGGGTCCTCTGAGACAAAATAACCCTCAGCGAGCAAACCAATTGGTTGCAGTCCCCACACCCTCATAGTCTATTCCTCCCAACTAAAATAGGGAGATTGTTCCAAGACAAAATAACTATGTGGATAATACTAATGGCTGGTGTTTCCCTTGAAATAATGCTCATACACCTAGAGATTGTCTAATGGGTAATCTACAACAAAAGGTGGTAGAGCAAAGAAGAATGAATGGTCAGTTTCAAGGTTTCAGTGACAATCAAGCCTACCAATCTTCTAGGATAGTGGCTCAGATGCAAGGGATGTCCTTGCAACAAGAGGAATAAATAGCCCCACAACATGCTTTGTTCTCATGGGTTGAAGATGAAGAATCAATTTTCTTGAACGAAGCATCTACCTCCAAAAAACTAGTGGTGTAATTTGATTATTACACCAGATCAAAGAGAAGGATGGTGGAATAGCCTAAGATTGTAAATAGTCAAGTCATGGAGAATACTCCATTTCAAGGACAAAGCAACATGGCTATCAGACAAGAAGTGCCTCAAACAATGCAAAATCAAGTGATTCCTACCCAAATTCAGGAAAAAATAAGATATCCTTATTTCCAAAGAGCTCAGACCCTGGGACCAATAAATGTGGTGGATCAATTGAAGAAGACTCTAAGACAAGTATGAATATGGGATATATTGGCTATTCCTAAACAAAAGACACTAGTACAAGAAGCTCTACAAGGCCAAGCAGTGCCCAAAGGTACTGTTACCAAAGGACCTGCTAGAAAAAAAAGCTCAAAGATATAGTTTATCTGCAAATAATAGCCCCAGTGAATAATATAGCAAAGGTAAGCAAATCCAAATCAGATCCCTTCTATTTAACTTTAATAGTTGGCAAGAAATTGCTACATAATGCAATGATTGATTCAGGGGCTAGTACTATAGTAATGCCCAAGCAGATAGCTGATGCTTTAGAAATTAAGTATGAACCACTCACTAAAGGAGTCATATAGCTAGATGGCAAATAAATACAAACAATAGGGAGAATTAAACATCTCCAATTATAATTATATGCTTGTCCTAATATAATTTTAAATCAAGATGTAGTAGTGATATATATACCTCCTATTTTTGGCTTATGTTTATCAAGAGACTTTACAGCCAAAATAGGGGGATATATGTCCCTTGATTGGTCTCATCTCATCTTAAGAACCAAATATGATTCAAAGATGAAGATATTGTATGAACCATTATATAAATATCACATCACTAATGAGCCCACTACAAAGTTAGAGGCAGCCCATGCTATGATGAATAAAGAAGAAAGGGTTTTTGTTGAAGAGCTAGGTGAATGGACTGGATATAATCATGAAGAAGAAAATGATCATTTATTGGCTATGATGCAAAGTGAGCCATATGAAAATTATGACTCTATTGGTTTGGGCACTTACGTTATACTTGATGAAGATCATAAAGTCCCAAATGTTCTAGAGGAAGAAAAGTCAAAAGACACCTCTTATGAATCCCAGATTCCTAGTGATAAATCACAAGCATATACCTTGACTTCTGATGAAGAAGAAATAATTTCTGATTTTCTTCTTACTTTGCAAGATAATGTGGAGTAGCATGGACATTTCCTGGACCATGATTTAAATTATTTGTTTGAAATCATTGGGTCAGGTTATACCCATTTTCAAGATAGCTGTGAACCGGTTACAGATGAACAGAACAACATTGAGCCTCATTTACATGTGCAAAATTATTGCAAATTTTTAGAATTATCCTTTCAAGACATTGGTAAATTTGAAGTTATTAAAGAGGATGATCATGTAGAAGAACCTGAGTTTGAGGCAAAAGGAGATATGCAAATAAATGATATATGTCAAAGGGCTTCTGTTGATGAGCAGATGGTCATTAACTTCTTGGTAAGACATCCCAATATCAAGAGCTGAAATTCAACGAGCTTCCAAGAACAAAAAGAGCTTATGTATGTTGGAATCATGTTTGACTCAGACTCATTCAAATGCAGGTGAATCAATGTGGCATACACAGAGGGCAATTCCCAAAGTTATGTCCAATTCAATCATTTGTATGGCAATATAAGTTGGCTTGTCATGAAAAAGACTTTAGAAATTCTTATTTTGATCCAAGAGGGAGATAAAGATGCTTGATTAATGTAGTTAGGTAGTTTCCCCTTTCCATATTGCTTTGTTTTCCTACTTTGTTTTCTCATTTTTTTTTGTTTTCCCGCTTTTCTTTTAAATAAGTGTTCTTTGAACACATAGTCGGTAGCTCAGAATTTTCAAAATTTTCAAATTTATCCTATACATTGAATATCACCCAAATCTTTAGAAATCCCAACGGTACCTTGCACTACCACTTGCATAACATGTCTATCTCACTTTTCCATAAAGATTGAGTAGGATCTGCTAATGGTTATTTGAGTTTAATTTTATTTTGAGACTTGATAGGTTATTAAATACCTCTTAGCAAGAGTTAAAGCTTACAAGTTCTCAAACATTCTTGCATCTACAAAAATATCCTACTACTTGCATTCTTTTGTGCTTAGTAAACTTGCTTCAGTGAAAGTGTCTCTATTTTGCAAAAGTTCATACAAGTTACCACAGAGAAGATATAGAGATGGAGAGGGCACAATCTTCACAACAAGGAGCTGGGATGTATGAATCCCTTGATAAGTTTCTTGCAAGTAAATCGTATAATTCAGCTCCTACGTAACCATTAAAGACCTATCCACGGACCAAGTTTCCTGAAGCTGGTCAAGCAAGTGACCTAGCAAAAATAAAAGATTATGCAGATGGCATCATGGATCCAATTCTTCAGAGAGCTAGTAGCAAAACTCTTAGAGAAGGGGCACATCAAAGGTGTCTACAGAGGGCCAGAGTAGGGCAATATGAAACATTTTCCATGAGAATATGGACTTCACAGCTGGCATAATTCATTGTCCCAGTTGTACATTCATGCCTTGACCTGGTCAATTTATGTGTAGACTTGTTCCATGCACCTTTATGTACCATTCAATGAGGTCCATTCACGGTGCAAATCACACTGCAAGCTATCAGGGATATGTTAGCCCTGTATCATGATAGTATAGCTACATTTCCCACTATTGCTAAAATTCAAAGAATGTGGGCAAACATTAATACCTAGTCAAGGTTCTTGAGATCTAAATTACAAATGGGTGATTATGACACCACAATACCCACACTCCCTGTAGCAAGAGCCCAATTCACATAGTCTAGCCAAGACGCATTGTCTATGATGGCTTTCATCTTTGGCATGAAAGATGATATGGCATTTTATGCAGAACAAATGGCTATTCCTTTTAGGCTGAAGACCATTGATAAAACCCAGGAGTATCGGCTCGACTTTTCTAAACAAATTGATTTCTCAATGGTAGAATAATTGGCCCATTTTAGATCAAAAGGAGTGTTCAGGTATTATTCCTATTTGTTCCACCTCATGCTTTTTCAAAACTCTGACCTCTTTGCCTAACATATGTGTCTTGCTATGTATGACCCAAATTTTGATCTCCAAAGGACCATTCCTATGTCTGCATGGACACACATTTTGTCAAAGACTAGTGACCCATATGAATTCTGAGAATCATTTGTTACCCCTACTTTTTTTCACCTCAGCCCCAAACCAATTATGAATAGATTATTCCCAAGTGTTTCTAATCTTCTGGCTAGTTGCCCAATTCCTTGTGATTTCTATTTTGGATCCCACCATACCATTATAAGAGTCCATGGTTTTTGTGGGGAGCCAATATTGCTACCTAAGATTTTGACTCTTAGGTTAACATTCCTAAAGGTCACCAGGTAGGTATCCACAATTGACAATGAATTTGGCTCTAGGAAGAGGAAAAGAAAAATGTATAATCTTCCATGGATGACAACCATCATGGTTTTGGAAACTAGAGATGCTAAAGTTGTGTTGCTCAGAAAGCTAGCCTTTCTGGGTTTCCTTTTAATAGAGGACAAATGGGTTTATGACCCAAATGATTTCATAGCTTCCTGGATAAGAACTAACAAAGTCACAATCAGAATTACACATGAGGCACACCCTTTTTGGAAAACCAGGAAAAATCTTGGGAAGACACTCCTGGATTTTATGTTGAGTTAATAGACTTGCCCTTCCACAAAATAGACCTTGGGAGACATTCTATGTTAAGCAGAGGGATTATGATCCTAAAGTCAGAATGACTTCTGGTTTAAGGGGGACATTAAAGAATAAATATTGGGATATTGAGAAGATAGAGGCCTATTGTAAATATAAGCAAAAATTTGTCAAACAACCCATTCTTTCAGGAATGTAGACACAGATGAGAGATGGGAAGAACTATGGGATGAGTGCCATCTCTCCCCTGTATCTAGCCCAGAGAAAAGTAATTTGCCGATATTGGGTGAAGATTAGGAAGCTAGGGCCATGTCAAGCCAAGAGTCACTAGCCTCAGAGCAAGCTGCAGTTATAGTAATTGTATCAATTTGGCCCCAATCTCTCAGCATTATGGAAAAGCAAAAGAGTGTGGTGCTTACACCACCACAAGCTTCCCCATCAATAGTGGTCATAAATATTCCCAATTCTCCACAAGAAATAGATGTGGAAGGAAGAAGAGTGTAGCTAGAAGAAGAGACACCCAAAAAATGAAAGAGGGTGCAATTTCAATTTGATTCAAAAGAGGAGGTGGACACCCCACAGTGCTAATTACAGGGTACTATAATTACTCCTCAGGTAAGTATTATTCCTCCCTCTCCTTCTCAGTCTATTTCTTCTCCTGTTGGCATGATGATTTCATCTAGCTAGGTGACATCCCCTGCTACTTCTACCATTTCCATTTCTCACTTCATCCCATCTGCACCACTTTAGGCTTTAACATTACCTAATTTCTCCCCTTCTATTCCCAAGAAACTTTCCCCTTAGATTACCCATATCCAATAATTAGCTATTCAATATGGTCTACCACAAGGACATCCTTTTGCAGGTGGGTACATTGGCTCTCCTTCTACCTTCTAAACCCAAGTAGATGTTGCTAAGAAGGCAAGGGAAGCTCGAAGAGAGAAAAAGAAGATCAAGGAAAATAAAGCATTAGTTACTCCCCATCTGCAGTCACAATTTGACCCCATCTAGTAGTAATTGATGGTGACTCATTTGTCACCAAATGTGATAAAGCCAATCGAGCAAATGCAACTAGAGGACTACACGATGATAGCAATATCCATCGACATGTCACTCTTCAGGCCATAGGACAAAATTGAGCTACTAACTGAATCCACTTCTTTAGTTACTAAAGACTATTTGAAGATATCAAGGAGGCTATAGAAGATGGAAGCTGAGCTAGCCAAGGAAAAGGTAAACTGTAACAGTTTGACCTCAGAGAGCACTCATAAAAATAATGAAATAGAGAATCTAAATAAACAGTTGCAAGATATTGTTTCTCTTCAGACTCACTAGGAAATTTAGGCCCAAAATGACTTTTTAAAGGCAAGGCTCACATAGGTAAAGGATGCGGTGATGACCCTAAGGCGCAAAAAAGTAGCATTGCAAGAAAAGTGTGAGGAACACCTATTGTAGGTTACCCAATTGCAACAAAATATGTTAGGTGAACATAATAGTATTGCAGATATACAAGCCCAATTTCAAGCAAAGCAACAAAGAACAACACAATTGACACTAGAGCTAGCTAATAGGCCAAAGAGTGTCAGAGTGCTAAGTCTGGTAAAGGAGCTATATGAATCCATGTGGAAGAGAATCTCTTTAGAGATGATTCAACTTAGGCCATCTCTCACCTTTCTCCTAAATGCATATAAATTATGCAAAAAGGTGGAGAGTTCAATTTTAAACACTTTGGATATAGTCTCTGGGAGAGTCATGGACTCGCAAACGTTGCTGCAAAAAACTTTATGATGCAACAGATGCAACATTGTTAGCAGCAGTAATTAATGACAAAATGGTCACTACCAAGTGAGTAAATGAGGTTCTCAGTTGCAATTTTGTAGCCACCAATTGCAGAGAGCTTCTAAATGTCATGAAGGAAGGAATCAATGAAATGAAATAGCATGTTGAAGATCTAGTACAATTAGGTTTTCCTTCTCTATTTCCTAATGACAACACTGTGCTGATGGTAGAAGAAATTGAACCTTTGTTGTTGGCCAAATACAATGATCGAATAGTTTTCCAGGATCTAAGGGATGATTCATCAGTCCCTAATGTAGAAGCTATCTTGGTTCCTATTTCCTAGCTCGAATTCAAATTAAAGGCTACGGTTCAAATTTTGCAACATTTTTCACACAAGGATATTATTAACCTTGATTTAGCCTTCAACGAATTGCAAAGTAAGCAAGGGTTATCTAATGATGAGTGGTCTGCCTATCAGATAGCATTGCTGAAGCTATGATTTTGAAATTTTGATCTAGTGGGAGTTGTGGTTTCTTTTTGAGTAGGCTCAAAAGTCCTTGGGGTCACCAATAACTATAGAGTAAAAAATTACTCTACATTTCATCATATTTTTTTAGTCACACACCACAAAATTTTGTCCTGGCATTCTTTGGTCTGAGATGGAGACATTTTGAAACAGAGCATGGACTCTAATTTTATTTTGATTCATTTTTTGTCTAAGTGTCAAAATCAAGTAGAAGCCAAAAAGTGTCATCATCTGAGGCATCCTTTCTCATTAGAAACTGCCAAGTGTCATCATCTGAGGCATCTTTCATATTTTCTATGGGTTGTTCAGAATGTACCACGTATCTAATAGAGACTCAGTAGAGACTGCCAAGTGTCAGCATCCATAGTTTCATATCGACACCCGTATTTCATCTCTTTTCAGTGAAAGGTTTTAATAAGCTAAGTATCAGGATCAAGCAAAAAGTGCCAAGTGGCAGTCGCAAAAGGTCTCAATTTTTCTTTTCCAAAAGTGATGGAAGTTGCCACGTACCCCAACAAAAGAGAGTGGAAGCCACCATGTGTCGTGATCCAAATTATTTTCATTTTTCTTCACTAATATAACAAAGACTGTGGTGGGTCCCAAGTTTTGTTTTTGAAGCAAGTGGAAGCCGCCAAGTGTCACCGTCTATATAAATATGAAATGAGACCCATTTGTTTCTATGATATAAACAAGAGTAAAGTGGAGAATGCCATGTGTCATCCTTCACATGTTTCTAAAAAGGTAGCTAAAAGAAGTGGAGATTTCCATGTAACTTGGATAAGTAAAGTGGAGATTGCCATGTGTCCTTAAATGAATCAGTGGAGATTGACACCTGTCCCTGTGTCCCTTTTAAAGTTACTTGAGTAATAAATGTTGTGAGTCTTATTTTCCTTTAAGCTATTAAAGTTTCAAGGAAGCATATTGTGACAAGTGTCAAAGGCAAAACACTCCTGAGCAAAGACACAAAAGAGTATAAGTTATGAAAAAAGTGCCATGTGTCTTTGATAGGTGCTGCAGAATACACCAAGTATCATCCTCTGGTATCTCCTAAATTAATGAGAAGATTTTCAATAAAATGGCTAAGTGTTACCTAGCGTTTAAGAGAAGGGACCATCCTGCATTCTGTTTTAGCCAATAAACTGCCAAAAGACAAAGGCATTTCAGAATCTATAAAATATCTTCGGTTAAGACACTTTTAGTTTGGTTAGATTTTAGTTGGGCCGTTATATTGTGAACAAGCAGACAATTCGAAGTGAATCCAAGGCTATAAATAAGGGTACAGAGATCATCAGAAAGGATCGATCATCAATTTTGAGAGAGAATTATTGTAAAGAGTTTAGACTTTCTAGAGCTGTGACTAAGTAATATCATTTGATTTTGTTATATCTTCTTAAGCTGGAAGGTTTATGTAACTGTGCATGTTTGTGTGCCTCTTATGTGACTGGAGAATTAATGAGAAGATTGAACCCTATGCCTTTGTTGATATTTTTTGTGTCATTTTCAAAAGTAGTCTAGGCTGTAGACTTTTTATAACTAGGATTAGGAATGTCATTTGCTTTTGTCTTGTTTTCTTGAGTTGAAAAGTTTATATAACTATACGTGTTTCTGTGCCTCTTATGTGACTAGAAAATTCAAATAAGAAGATTGAACCCTATGCCTTTGTTGACAATTTTTGCATCACTGCAAAAGTAGCCTATGTTGTGAGCCTCTATTTCTATTATTTCCATCTTTTAAATTGATCATGCACTTGTTTGCTCTTAAATGTAAATGAATCCTACATATAGTCTCACTGTGCTCAGGATTAAGGTCAAATTACATTCAGGCACATTGCCATAGATTAGATTTTCTTTCTTGCATTTGTGTTTCTGATTTAAATTCCTATCCCTTTTCTTACTATATACTTGATTTAGAGAAGAACCAACTTCTTAAAAATCTAGAGGTTGTTTCAAGTCGCAAGTCCCACATCTTGAAACTTCCCATTGTTGTTGATTAGAATCAAGCGCAATTTTAAATCATCAATAGTGAAGATGTTGAAGTTTTGAAACAACTTGAGGAAACACCTCAATAGTTAGAATGGAGGTCGGAGCATGAGAAAACACAACCACAACTATTATGGAAATCTGCATGGGTCAGGTATCCTGCTTGTAAGTATAGTCCCAATATTTCAATTGCTTTATTTTCTGATGATGAAGAACCTAGTTTTTATCATGAAGTATTAGAATATGAGGATAGTGCCAAATATAAAAAGGCAATGCAAGATGAAATGGATGCCTTGGATAATAAAAATTCATAAGACCTAATAGAAATTCCAAAAGGCATAAATATCGTTGGCTGCAAATGGGTTTGCAAGTGAAATATATGTGTTGATGATAAAGCTGAAAGGTACATGGAAAGTTTGGTGGCAAAAGGATTTTTACGAAAATAAGGTATTGATCACCATTAAATCTTTTCATAAGTTATTAAACTTGTTTGAATTCCAGTTGTCTTAGTACTAGTAGCTTACTTGATCTGAATTTGGAGTAGTTAGATTTTAAAACAAATTTATTACATGGATATTTAGAAGATGATATATATATATATGGAACAACCCAAAGGCTTTATACAAGATAGAAAACCAAGATTTATTTGTGAGCTCAGGCTTGAAATAGTCACCTCGGTAATTATACAAGAAGTTTGATTCCTTCACAGAGAGCCAGATTATTGTTAAGAGTGAGAAAGACTATTTTAAATAATTTGGACTTATACCCACTAAAGTGGAGTGGAGAAAATTTTCTCCAAAAATAATTTTATTATATTCCAAATAAATTATACTATTTCAAACCAATAGGGCATCTGTAATTTCTAATGAATTGGACAATTTTGAATAATTTGGACTTATACCCACTAAAGTGGAGTGGAGAAAAATTTCTCCAAAAGTAAATTTTTTATATTCCAAATAAATTGGACTGTTCAAACCATTTTAGCATTGATCATTTCAAATAAATTGGGATATTTCAAACAATATGGACTTATACCCACTAAAGTGGAGTGAAGATAATTTTCTCCAAAAAAATAACTTTTTACATGTTACTAGATTAGTCGTTGATGCATTTTTTATTTGAATTTCATATTGTAACATATAAACATAATGCATTTCATTTGATGTATTTTTTATTTTCATTTCCTTAAATCTTATATAGATTCATATAAACATATAGAAAAATAAATACATGCTCAAGCACATGTAACTATACTCATTATGCATGGATGTACCATTTCTATTGCCAGTTTTGTAACATACATATGCATATAAATGTTCATATTGAATCCTTATAACCTAACCATAGATTTATCATATTTTGAAGCAATCTCATTTTTCCATAACTCATTTCTTATGGACATTGATAATAAATTAATATTGATAAACCAACATCTATATTCTTACAATAATGAAAGTATCAATTATTCCTATGCATACTAATACATATTTATATGTTTATATATCCCATCATAGCAAACAAAATAGGATTTACTCTTCCAAGTCAAAGTTCACTATCAATAATTTTAAATTAATATACACCTTAATAGTTGAACCCCATTCATATACTTCTAATAAGACATCAAATAAAAAACTGTTTAAATCAATAGCAATATAATTGTTTCTAGCATAATATACTTTTTTTTAATTAATAAAGATCACATGTATACTTTGCATCAAAATTTATTGTATTAAAGACATAGTATAACACATATTTTATTTTTTTAAACTGGGTAAATTAAACATGTAAACAACATTTTAATGGGTAAATTAAACATGTAAACAAAATTTTAATAAGTAAATACAACCACATTTAAGTCTACACAACAATAAAATGAACCCACACTTCCAAATCCCAAGCTGATACAAGTCTATATTTTATTATCTTTTAAAATCTCCTATCCATGAATAAAAATTCAATTGTAATGTGTTTAAATAAATAAAGATAATTAATATATTCTAGACTTGTATGAAATTATATAATTATACATTTATTGAAATGGGTTTTCACCTTTCTTTTGCCTTTTTGTAGTTTGTATGGGTGCATTCTTTCATTGAACCTTTGGTTCTTTATTCCCTACAAGGTATTATATAATGTAATAACTAAAATTTCTCATCATCAATTGATTTGAAATTTTTATTTTAAAAATGTGTTTTGTTTTAGATTTTTACCTTGTGTTGTTTTCATGGAGGCAACAACCTGAAGAGCTGTGTCATGGGTTCTTGTGTTGGAGACAAAAAGTTATAAAGTTACATTGTGAATTTAAATAGATGAACAAATATTTTTTCAGTATTATAAATAATTGATAAATAAAAAATTATATGATTTAAAAAATATGCATGATCTTATTTTACCTTCTTCAACTTGCAATGTGTCATGTTCATTGATATAATTTTCCATTATTATTGTTTCTTCACTTGTATGCAATTATATTAGTGTTACACACTAAAATATCGATAAGTTGTTAGGTTTGGAAAATAAAGCATACACACCAAAGGATTGTTAAGATGTTATATTAGAAAATAAAACATGATCATGATATAAATTTAAAATGTTTTTCACCTAGTACTGGTTGAATTGGTTATTCTTGTATTGGTTGCTCTAAATTTTTTAAAGAATTTATAAATCGAACATTAAATTTTTTTTATTCTTTAGTTTTTGCAATTCAAGATAAATTTATTTGTAATTTTGTACATGCACACACAAATACATTTATTACATATACTCCTAGCACTTCACATGTATCCAAATTATTGAAATTAGAGATAAGTCTATCCCAAAAGAAGTTATCTAGTTCATTTTTGAATGGCCTTCCTGTTTTGTGTGAACTATTCATTTGAAATGTTTATGCGTCTTTGTTGATGTCAAAACATTCCTCTAATTTACTTTGTTGTGAATGAAAAATTAAATATTAAAGCTAAAATAAATGGGATCCTAAGAAAAATTAATACCTGTAATATGATTCCAATTGAATCCATCACTATCTAGACCCCATAGTATGACACTTGTTTCTTGCATGCAATAGAAATCACTAATATTCAGATTCTTGGGAGAGATTTGAATGCCAAAAAAATGTTCTAGTTTGTGGATGATGAATAAATTGAAGGACCCAATAATAACTTTATAAATCAATGCTTGAATAAATAGGTAAAAATATTCTTACTTAAAAGCTTCAATGAGATTCAAAAGATCAATAATTATCAAATCGGCATTCACACCAACAATGAACATTTCAATGAAATCTTATAAAATTGATGGCCAAAGACATGGGGGCCTATAATGGTAGTTGAATATTTTTTTACCTATCTCAAGAAGCTAACCTTCATCACTATGTAGATATTTTTTCAATATTCTTAATGTATATTGAGATAATTCTTCCCATCATTTTTTATTTTTTGAAATACCTTCATTTAGGACACATAAATTGTCAAATCATTTCACAAAAAATGTATAATGCTCCATTAACTCTTTAGATGTGATTGTTTTGTCTAGTGGTAGTGTCGAATCATGGTTGCTAAAATAATCTACAATTTTTTGTAATATGTTATTTTTTAGCTTCACTTTTTTGCACCAAATATCCATGTTATTATACCTAGGGTTTCCAATAAATCTACTAGTTATATTTTTATTTGTCTAAAAACCCTTGAATATTTATAAGTATTATTGTACCAATCAGATTTAAATCTTATTTATCTGAACTAGGTAAAGTACCACTTTTAAACAAATCAAATGCCTTATCAAAACAATCCCAAATGGGTTATTCTATAAAAAGAAGGCATTTTCTCTCCCTGCAATTATTATGTTGAATAGTTCATTTGTGTGAACAAGTGTCTATATTGTTCATGTATTTCTTCCACCTTTTTTTGCCTATTTCAAGATTCTTCTAACCTCTCATTTGGATAAGGTGATATGCAGATTGAACTCTTTATACAATGAAGCATTTTAAATTGTTTTGTTGGCTTCATTATATTGGTTAAATATTTTGTGCACAATATGAAATGGAGTACAAGTTTTCAAAAATATTTCCCTTCTAATAGAACATTTATTTCTAAATGATAGTAAATTATGTTCCTCCTATGAAATAATTCTATGTTGTGTTGTAATTGTGTGTTATCCATCTATAATTTTGAGCCTTATAGTTTTTTTTCATCATATCTTCTAAGAATTCCTTTGATTCGATAATACATAGAGGGTTGTTTAGATCAAAATGAATGAAAAAACCATCCTTCATTGAAAGATAATTATGTTTTACAAATGAATGAATTATATCATTCAACCTTATTTCATACAGCTTTCTTATTTGGATATTAGCATCCCCCAATTCATGTAGCTGTACAGGAATGTTCAAGGCATAATTACTAGAAGAAATATACCATGTAAAGAATTCATTGTGTGTTTGATCAAAAATTTGGGTCAACAAAAATGTACCAACCTTTTGTTTGATCTTATTTTACTCCACTAGTGTGAGTACTTGTATAGTCTCTTTCAAATCTGCATACAAATATGTTTCCCTTGCTTGCCTTATTTTCTTCAATATTTTTCATGTCATGACTGCAAGGTATCATAAATACATGTTTGCATGGTAGAAAGTAGAAGTTGTTGCCTCCTATTCATGTTTTTATTTCAACATATTTTGTATTCTAATGACCAAATTATTTCTATCAACCCAGACATTTGAAAGTTGTCATAACTATTCAAATGAAACCCAAATGTTTCACAAGAAGGATAAAAATTATTTTTTGTTAATTTTATTTTACTGGGTGTAAATTTATTAAAATTAGTTGTAGCTCAATGGATAATCCACTCCTTTCTATTCCATACTTACAGTTGGAATTGAAGGGCATATTCAAGTTCATCCATATCACATGTAAGGATTATTTCAATTGGAGAAGATTCTTTTCCTGATGTAATGCTAAATAAGTATATATTTGCATGCATGTTTAGTGGATTAAACAAATCAAAATACCAATTAGTAAGAGGTATTTTTTTCCACCATGAAATGGAAGATGGTGATGTGGATTTAATTTAATTTTTTTAGTTTAAACGATACTATATCTAAATACTCTTAGAGTGAGACCTTCTTCTACCTTTTAAATGTGGGAATTTCTTTCTCGCCCAAAGACATTCTACAAAGCAATTGAAATGATTTTAATATTGATCTATTATAAAATTTGAGTTGAATATTGAATCGATTCATGGAATATTTTTGTGATTAATTAGTAATTAATTATATATAAAAAAATGCTAATTATAAAGTATAATACAAAATATATATTAAATCTTCATAATATATACATTAACTTGCACTTAAACTAATAATGTATGACCAAATCAAAAATAAATTATATGTTCACAAACCAATATAATCTAATGGGAAAAATAATCTACAAACATTTATTTCAAAGGAGAAAGATGAGGGGGAAGTATGTTTATAATATTTGTCAAAACACCCATCAATAGGTACCTTCAAAGTATCTCCTAAGAGATACCTTTCAATCATGCACAAGAGTTAATTTTTATTACAACATCTCATACAAGATAACTTCAAGTTAAGAATTATGGTATTATACATGTATTTCAAGTCTGTTGAAGGAATCTCCTAGTAGACACCTTGAAGGGTGGTATCATACATTCAAAGGGATGTTGAATGTATCTCTGAATATAATTTTCCTTCACCTTAAAATTACTACTGGGTGATAACTTGATAACTTAAAGGGCCTTATAATACTTGGGAGAGCATGCATTGGTGATGATAAATCAAACATAAGAGTAAGCATTTTAGGTCCTCCCCACACATGCACTTTCCACCTTAATTTAGTTTAACAGGTTTTACTATTACGTTAATAGTTTTATATCTAAATAATTACCTTATTGTATGAGTGAAAATTTCTTTTACCTTAAAGGTCCTTTAAATATATTCAAGGTATCTCTTAGGAGACACCTTCAACTTACCCATGAAGTTATTATAAGTCCATTGAAGGAATATCCTATTAGATACCTTGAGATTGAACTTGTCTAATGCTATTGAGGTTTGTAATATCTTTAAGGTATCTCCTAGGATATATCTTCAAGTTACCCATGAAGAAATCTACTAGTGGATACCTAAAGGGTGAACTTGCCCAGTTTTATTGAGGTGTCTAATGGATTAAATAAGATACATTCAAAATAGGCACAAGAGTGGATTTATTGTTAAAGGTATCTCCTAGGATTAACCTTTGGCCCAGATCTCTAAAATTTCCTATACCAAACTTTCCTAGACTGCTTGACTATGCTTGCCTATGTTTGTGCAGCAAATACTCATAACATAGATTGGTTCTAAAAACACTTGTCCATGAAGAATTATCTTCAAAGGTAAATATTAAGACCATAGACACTTTCTTTTCTACTCTACCCTTCTCCCTATTTTTGAAACTTCTTGGAGTGAAACATTTTGAAGGAGATAATTTCAAGTCACCCATTAAAATACCTTCATGTTATCCTTAAGGGGATAATTTTAAGTCACCCACTATGGTATTAAAGGGCCCTTGAAGGAATCTCCTAGTAGATACCTCAAGTTTGAACTTACCCATTATTATTGTCGTTTAGAAAATATTTAATGAGTAAATAGGTCTTTCAATTAAATAAGGTAGTTAACAATACATTATTTGTTGTGTATAAGGTCTTATATAGATCTTATTGAGGGGTAAAGGTATCTTAATTACAAGATTTAATTTGAAACCCATCAAAATTATAGATGTCATAAGATCATTAAGAGATAGGTGAACAAGGAAAATACATCATTTCATCATTTTATACTGAACAAGAATTACACTCAAGAGCGTTGTCATACCTTCAAGGAAATACAAGGCCCTTGAAAGGAATATCCTAGGAGATCATTTGAAGGGTGTTGTCATACATTAAATGGAAGGTTAAAATTATCTCCTAGGAGACACCTTTAACATACAAATGAGTGGAATTTTCTTGACTTTGAAGGCACTATTGGGTGATAACTTAAAGGACCTTTTTGGGACTTAATTTTATTCTAAAGAATTATATTCGACATTTGGTTTTTGGAAATTTTACTCAAACCTTATTATTATATTTTGGTCTTCAAGTTTTTTCATAAATTTTATCTTATGGATTTTTGTATTCATACTTTTTTGTTCAAAGTTTTTGCATTGGACATTTTGTCCAAACAAATGTTTCAAATGACTTTTCTTTTATTGAAGACATTGCTCTTCATGTTTTTTATATCAGCCTTTGTGTTCAGAAGAATTGTTTAGATATTTTATAGACTTGGCCATAACAAAAAACAAGACTTTTAATTCCTGACTACCGAAATCCCACTTTACTTGACCAATAAAGTAAAATACATCTTGATACTTGCTAAGGATACCTACCAACTAAACTAACAAGATTTTAACTATGCAAAAAATATGAAACATGTACATGTTGGGAATTTATAATTCATGAATTGGAATTGAATTATAAATTCTATACACATTATGTGTAACCATTGATGTCTTCATTTCTCTTGAATGAATTCAAACTTGACTAATATCCTATGCAAGAAAAGTCTTAGCTACCTGTGAGACTATTGCAAGTAAACAAGAGACTAGTAGAAAGGAGAATTTTTCACAAAGCATGTAAACAAAATAAAATTATTGCACATAATTGCAATGGTATCTTAATCTAAGGCATTCAGGGGTGCACTTTCACCATCACCATTTTCTATTAAGGATTTTACTGAACTCAAGGACAATTTATGATGCCACCATTTTTGGCAACAGGTATGGGAACTACTCTGAATTGTGGGATGTTGTTGATTTTGTTGACATATTTTCATTAGATGGAAATATATATCCTTCATAGTGACTATTAATCACAAACTTGATATCACTTAAGAGATAGGGATTGCATTTAAATTTGGCCAAGACTGAGGTGATTCCATGCATCAACCTCCTTTGAGACTTATTATTCACAAGAAAGGTAATACAATATGATTTTCTTCACCATATGGATAACAAAATAATTTTGGTGTGCATATTTGAAGAAATTTTTCATAGGTATTTATCACTACTATCACTAGATACTTATGTTTACAAACACAGGCTAGTTTCATAGAATCTAGATAATACTATGGAAAAGGTGGTAATTTCATGTCTTTTCCCCATCGAAACCATGAGATACAAAGACAATAATACCACTCCAATTAATAAGTTTAGGATGGGAGTATGGATTGGCATGGCATTACTCAATAGGCTCTATGGAATGCCCTGTAACTATTTTCTCAATTTGGATTGGGTGCCATTGTTTTAGATTAAGGTAAAAACAGGTTTTGAAGGGACCCCGAAACCCTACACAAGGAGAAAGATAAACCTTAAAACACAACCAGGTTAACAAAAGAACATGATTACAAAATAGTACCAAAACCAAGTTTTACAGGGACCTGTTACCAACAAATATGACCATAAAAAATAGCTGTCAAAACACTGATATGAAAGTTAAGCATCTGGAACAGCAAGCTGAACAACCTTCCAGACCAGTAACCAGCAATCCAAAAAAGTGACCAGTTTACTGCCCCCAAAAAACTAGTCAGCAAAAGGGAACTTTAGATGAATCATCTAAGTTAAGATTTTTTTTTTTGCATGACCGAAGTTTCATATCTAGAGGAGGGACCAAAGGCTTAGACTTCTTTCTCCTAACTGTTGTCCATCCATCCTCTACCTTAGCTGCCTCAGCAACCCATGCCTCAGAAGACAATGATCTTTGGACTCTAGTGGGCATAAAATCCTTGTGAGATTAAAACACAGTCTAGCTCTTAGAAAGATCCTCCAAAATAGGGGAAGAGACCACCACCTCCTCCTCTTGCTCAGCTGTATCACTAACCACAACCTCTGCAGGGGCTTCATTAGAATGATTCACCAAATATTCCTCTTCATCTTTCGATTTAGATTACGTACTTTCCTCATTCTCAGTCTCAGACTCTGATGTTGCTTCTAGAGGTTGTTTGTCAATGTTTTGTTTAGAGGAAACCTTAGGCCACCAAGAAGGTGAACGTTTGGGATTGGAACTCTCAACAACACAATGAGCAATAATATGTCCCATCTAGTGGCACTTTTTGCACCGAAAAGGGATCCCCTCATAATCCAAAATTTGTGTCCAGGTACCCCTTGGGGATTCAAGGCAAATCACCTCAAGAAGGCCCTTAGAAACATCCAGATCAACCAAAAATCGTGCACAAGTCAAGTGGAGATGAGTCGCACTATCTTCTTCATATAAAAAATCCCCTATAGTGTTTCTAATGGTTTTAAAAACCGCCTCTTGCCACAGGTGTATCGGAAGATAAGGGAGTCACACCCATATAGGGAGCTTGTTAAAGGATTTCGAAAGAGGATTAAAATCCTTATGCCAAGGTTTGGCCATAAGAGGAAATCTGCCCTGCCAAGAAAAATTATTGTGACACAATATAGACTTTCTATCTTCAGGGCTTTGAAATACTATTATAAAAAAACCCCTAGCGCAAGGATGGATTTAACCATCTTTAATTTGCACTAGTTCTTGGAAATCCAATTCTATAGATCTACAAAAAAGGGCCAGAAACCATGGAAACAAAAAATGGCAACACAAGAGGAAAACTGTTCTTCTAATTGGATGATATTTTCCACTAATTCAGGGTCTAGAGTTACCCTAATAGGTTTTAAAGCACTTATAGGAGATATGCAGGTTGGCCCAAATGTTGCATGAGGCAAAGCATCATGTATATCCACTTCAAAGGCTACCACATCCGTAAAGGTTCTCCCCCTAGGTCCATACCCTGAACCAGGAGCAAAGGCCGAGCACAAGGCCGTAGTATCTCCAATCCCCACAGAAGATATCGCTTTAAGGGTATTCAGATCCTTCCCCTCACTAGCAAAAAAAACCCCATCCGTAATGGTAGCCATAGCCACATCGGCTGTCAGATTCACGATAGCCGATTTCAAATTTTTAGGGAGCATGTGAACAGGAGCCATTAATAAGTGACTAGTGATTGGGTGCCATTGTTATATATGATACTGACCAGTGATACATAATTTTCCCTAGGTGAAATTATAAGCTACCCACTGAGAGAATAGATCATTCATAAGGACAAGTAACCCACTATGTTGATCAACTTCTATATGATGTCATGTCTTTTGGATGATGTAATGGGAATAATGTATAAAGTCCTTGATGAGCTATGGAGTTTGACCACCAACTGTATAAAAAATCACATTTATGATCATTTTAATTTTTCAATATCTATGCATATATCAAGAATATGGTGAGGATTGATGAGGATGTTTATCCTCAAGTCTTGAAAGCAATCCATGGGTATCCAATACCCAAAGTCAGAGCAAACATTGTGAAGACACGATCTAAAAGAGGTGATTTTTTTGTATCTTGACTACACTATTATCATGATTGTTGGGCACAAGGTTCATCCTTTGAGCCTTCCAAAATATGTACTTGATAAATTGGTTGAATAAGAAATTACTTTCAAGATTTGGTGGAGCATTGAGGAAGACCAACTAAAAATAAGAAGAGCACTGTCTATAGGTACCATATGGTCATTGGTAAGATGGTATACATAATGAGAAAGCACTTTCAAGATGTGGGTGACAAAATAAATAGTTATCATTTTCTCATAGTACCACATAGGGATTGGGATCCTCATGGCTACATCCAAAAACATAATTAGGGCCTTCGTATCCCCTACAAACACATCCATTATGATTATAAATTTTTATTCATGAATGCACAGAATGATGATGAGGCCTTAGAAAAGGAAAGGGTTGATAGTTTGAATGAGGATCACTTAAGGGTGATTCAATAGGAACCTTGAATCACTATGAAGGAATTACATAGTATAATTTCACTCTTTGGAATGCCTAGCATCTATTTTCTCAATTTAGACTAGGTACCATTATTATATATCATATTGACCAGTGATGTAACAATTACCTTGGGTAAAATTATAAGATACCAAATAAGAGAATAGATCATTCATAAGGACAAGAAACCCACTTTGGCAAGCCACTTATATATGATCTCATGTCTTTTGGATGATTTAATGAGAATAATGTATAAATTCCTTGATGAGATATGGATTCTGACCACTGACTATATCAAAAATCACATTTGTGATCATTTTCATTTTTTTCATATCTATACATATACCAATAATATGGTGAAGATTTCTAATTATTTTTGTCCTCAAGTTTGGAAAGCAATCCATGGTCTCCAATACCTAAATTCATAGCAAGCATAGTGAAAACACTATCTAGAAGAGGTGATTGCTTTTTTTTATCTTGACTACACTATTATCATGATTTTTGGGCACAAGGTTCATCCTTTTAGCCTTCTAAAATATGTACTTGATAAATTGGTTGAGTAAGAAATTTCTTTCCAACTCTGGTGGACCATTGAGGAAGACCTACTAAAAAATGAGAAGAGCATTATGTATGGGCACCATATGGTGATTGGCAGGATGGTCTACATAATGAGAAAGCATTTTAGAGATGTGGGTGATAAAATAAAGAGTTATCATTTGCTTATACTACCACATAGGTATTGGTATCCTCATGGCTACATCCAAAAACATAATTAGGGCCTTAGTATCCCCTACCTACACATCCATTATGATTATAACTTTTTATTTATGAATGTGTAGAATGATGATGAGGTATTGAAAAGGGAAAGGGTTACTGGTTTGAAGGAGAATCACTTAAGGCTAATTCAATAGGAACCTTGAATCACTATGAAGGAATTGCATAGTAGAATTTTTAGGATCGACATCCTTAGACTTTTGGAAGGACCAGCCCATAGAACAGCCCAAGGAACAAAGAGATCCATCATAAGATATTCCTTTCATGTTGAAGGCTATTAAGAAAGAAACACAGGTGAGTGAACCTAATCTTAGGAGAGCTCTAAGAGACCCCATCAATCTAGATTCCTTTTAAGACAAAGAGAAAGGACAATAACCCTTAACTACTAGTGAAATTAAAATGCATGTGGCTACCTCCTAAGAATAAGAGTCTACATCTTTCGGGGTAGCCACATAGGAAGCAACTGCCTCAATTCATCAAGTCTCCTCTTCATATCTTAAGACTAATATTTATTAAAAAATTCAGCCTAAGACTCCCAAAAAAAATTCATACAGTAGAGCAATCTCAAATATTTCTTGTAATACCCTAATAAGTAGTAGTGGAGGAAGAAGAAGAAGATTCTAATGAAAAAGCAGAGTTGGAGAAAGCTAAGGCTTTGAGCCTAGAAGCCAACAAGGGGAAAGCACCAGCTATGGAAGATACAACATGTAAAAATGCTTTGCATTTAGAGACCACCCCATTGCTCTCTTATTTTAGTCTTATTTTTGGATCTATGTCAATTTCATCGATGTTAAAAACTCACAAGGTGGAAGTTGCTAATTTTAGTCTTGATGATCTATTAACCACCTACTCTTTCTTGCATTTTCATATACTCACTACAATAATTGAGAAGGATGTTACCACTATTTCTCTACCTTCCACTACCTTTGATCCATCTTCCACCACCATGCCATCCAATTCCATCATGGACACTTCCATTATTCCTTCGGGCACTACCACAATCAGATCATTGAAAAGGAAAAGGGCATCCAAGAAGATCGAGATAGCCATGTCCACTCCCTAGCTCCATGTCTCATCTACCGAAATCACTCTCCCCATGCCATCCACCACTCCATACCCAAAAAACATTATCACTAGCTCAGGCAAGGGAAAGAAAGCAAAGATACAGGTTATCACAATTCATCCACTCCCCCAATATGGAGGTTTGGATTGGTTTAATATTGTTTAGCCATCCTTGCTTGACACAATTATCAATGTAGAAAATAACTAGCAACTAGTTGAAGAAGTTGAAGAATAAGTTGTGGTCAAAACCATAAACGAGATAGATCTAAACTAGTTGATAATTCCTTAGTGGGCCATTGATTTAAAGGACTAAACCTCTCACTTGCCTAGCTTCAAAATAATAGAGCTCCCATCTATTATAATTTTTTTTGACAAGCCATTTGGTATTACTTAGATGGTAAGGAAGAGGAAGTTGGGAGATGATGTTGGTAGGGAATTAATTTTTTAAGAGAGGCAAGAGGACTTTTATTTGATTAAAATACAAAATAGATAATTGGGTTAATTCCTCCTATAATGAAAACTTCATGTCTCTGGCTGAAGCACATAAGGATACAATGGCAATAATTCATGAAGGCATAGATCTAGTTAGACAACAACTAGAGGCAAAGTTGGAGAAAATAAAATAACAATAGAAGATAGTGCATATCTCAACTAGCATTGAAGCTGAGGTCCAAGAGGTAGCATCAAAGTGATATAATTCTATGGAGTCATTAGAGTTTATGCGGGTTGAATTTTCCCCCATGTTTCCAATACTCACAAATTATTTAATTTTTTGAAATCTAATGAGAATAAATTGAAGAATTTAATTGTTTAAACAAATAATAAGGCTTATATCCACCTAGATCTCATGACACTATTAGAGGCATCCAATTCACTCAACCTGGTGGTCATTAGAATAGAAGAGGATTGGGAATGGGTGATAGTATTTGGGGCTTTCGTCACCAAATATCAAGAACAGGAAGCTATCACTCTCAAAATTTTGAGTGATTTGAAACTGTCAAAAGTAATGGATGTTATAGGGAAGTTTATCAATAATATGAACTTTGATCAACTTATTCAGGAGGCTTTAAACAATTTTAAGCAAAGTATACAAGAACTACCATTGGATAATATAGAATTCAATTTAATCTTTTCTAAGAAGAAAGTGACTGAAGTTGAGATCTTCAAGATCAACTTCCAGATAATTAAAGTAGAGCATACAAATATATTAAGATAGGTCGATAGGGTTTACAGACCTCCTCTTTTGAATTTGGACATAATATGGAAGTAGCATGATGTATCACATAAATATTAGCTTGAGATAGAGGTGAAGAATAAGTAGACTTAAGTTGTTGCTTCTAGTTCTACATCAATAGCCATAGTTACACTGCCAACTAAAGTCCACGTAGCCATCTAGATGTCAACACAACCATGAAGGTCCAAGTTTTTCAATGTAAATTACTATAGTAGTGTATATTTATATATTTATAGTTTTATTATATTTTAAAACATATTGTAAAGTTTCCTACTCATTTTTTTAAACACGCACACATTGCATGATTTTTGTAAAGGCTATCTAAAGTTATTAACAACTATAAGATAGCTATATACAGTTTTGAAAATAATTATAACTAAAGTTATAAATATGACATGTAATATATCTTTCATGTACTTAGAGGATGATTTTACCCCTCCCCAATTATATTTAAACACATGTAGCCCATTGTTTTGAGGGGTTAGAGAATTTTCAATATACAAGAGTAGAAGCAATTTGAGTTGTTAACTCATGTGTTTATGTATTTTCCTCCCAATGTTTGTGTAATTAGGATTATTTATTTATTTGTATAAATTAATAACTTAGTGTTTAAAATTTGTAAATGAGTTCTTTCTTATCTTTATTGATATGTCAATCTTATATGTGCAATAGCTATTGATATTAGGATAATGCCCTTCAAGATATCTACTACAAGATTACTTCAAGGGACTTGCAATAACTTCATGGGTAACTTACATAAATTATAAGGCCCTTGAAACAATATCCAAAGAAGATACTTCAAATGGCACTCTCATACATTAAAGGGAACATTGAAAATATCTCGTAATAGATACCTTCAACATGAATAAGTGGAATTTTCCTTTATGTGGAAGGTACTATTGGGTGATATTTTTAAGGCCCTTATAAAGCATTCAATTTATCTCCTAGGAGATACCTTTCAAACATGCACAATATTGGTTTTCCCCTTCAACATATGTCTTAGGATATATCTTTCAAATAGTCACAAGAGTGGATTTATGCTTCAAGGAAGAAGTGGAATTTTCCTTTACATGGAAGGCACTACTAGGTAATATTTTTAAGGACCTTTTAATATTTTAAAGGTACTTCCTATGAGATGCCTTTAAAACATTCACAAGAGTGTATTTCCCCTTCAAGGTATCTCCTAGGAGATACTTTTCAAATATGCACAAGAGTGGATTTCTCCTTCAAGGAACAAGTGGATTTTTCAGTTACATAAAAGGCACTACTATGTGATATTTTGAAGGCCATTATAATACCTTCAAGTTATTTCCAATGATATACCTTTAAAATATTCACAAAAGTGGATTTCCCCTTTAAGTTATCTCCTAGGAGATACCTTTCAAATAGGCACAAGAGTGGATTTCTCCTTTAAGGAACAAGTGGAATTTTCCTTTACATGGAAGCCACTAATGGGTGATATTTTGAAGGCCCTTGTAACACCTTCAAGTTATATCCTATGAGATTCCTTTAAAACATGCACAATAATGGATTTTACCTTCAAGGTATCTCCTAAGAGATACCTTTGAAATAGGCACAAGAGTGGATTTTTTCTTCAAGGAACAAGTGGAATGGAATTTTCCTTTACATGGAAGGTACTACTAGGTGATATTTTTAAGGACCTTATAATACCTTCAAGGTATCTCCTAAGAGATACCTTTTAAAAATGCACAAGAGTGGATTTCCCCTTCAAGGTATCTCCTAAGAGATACTTTTCAAACAAGCACAATAGTGGATTTTTCCTTCAAGGAACAAGTGGAATTTTCCTTTACATGGAAGGCACTACTGGGTGACATTTTGAAGGCCTTTATAGTAACTTCAAGGTATATCCTATGACGTACCTTCCAAACATTCACAAGAGTTGATTTCCCCTTTAAGGTATCTCCTAGGAGATACATTTCAAAAAATAACAAGAGTAGATTTCTCCTTCAAGGAACAAGTGGAATTTTCCTTTATATGGAAATCATTATTGGGTGATATTTTTAAGGCTCTTTTAATACATTCAAGTTATCTCCTAGGAGACACCTTTAAGACATGCACAAGAGTGGATTTACCATTCAAGATATCTTCTTGAATATACCTTTCAAATAGGTACAAGAGTGGATTTCTCCTCTAGGGAACAAGTGGAATTTTTATTTACATGAAAGGCACTATTGAGTGATATTTTGAAGGCCCTTGTAATACATTTAAGGTATTTCCTAGGAGACACCTTTAAAACATGCACAAGAGTGTATTTCTCCTTCAAGGAATAAGTAAAATTTTGCTTTACATGGAAGGCACTATTGGGTGATATTTTCAAGTCCCTTGTAATACATTCAAGGTATCTCCTAGGATATACCTTTCAAACATGCACAATAGTGGATTTCCCCTTCAAGGTATCTCCTAGGAGATACCTTTCAAATAGGCATAAGAGTGGATTTTTCCTTCAAGAAACAAGTGGAATTTTCCTTTACATGAAAGTCACTATTGGGTGATATTTTGAATGCCCTTATAATACCTTCAAGGTATTTCCTAGGAAATACTTTTAAAACATGCACAATTTTGGATTTCCCCTCAAGGTGTCTCATAGGAAATTCCTTTCAAATAGGCATAAGAGTGGATTTATCCTTCAAGGTATCTCCTATGAGATACCTTCAAGTTACCCATGAAAGTATTACTTTCTTACTTTATCTTTTGTAAGGAACCTAATGCCAAATCAAACTCAATTGGCACATGGTAGCGTCGCATGCACTACACACTCAACCACAAAGTTTTGATCTTTGTTGCACATCTTTTAGCCTTTGAAAATTATTGAAACCTAGATACCAAATGAAATTCTATCACTTAACACCTTATCATGGCCTTCTAAGGATCATATTGTTTTATAATGTCTTCTGACCCCATGACCCTATCACATAGTGCCACTTGGCACCTGTTCATGGAATTTCAAGTCCGAGGAAGAGTTATAAAGTCTACAACCCAATGACCTAATGATAATGTGTCACTTTTCATTCAATCATTGGTTTTTAGTGAATAAAGGAGTTATAACCCAATCATATCATGATACATAGTTCCTAGACACAACCTTTTGAGGCCCTAATTTCTTTATAACGTCTTGAAATAAAACAATCCAATCAAATACTATCACTTGAAACTTAGCCATTCCCTTTACACCCATGCATATAGGGTACAATATTCAATATCTCAATATTGTGATCACACAACAAAATGACACCTAGAAGCTACTCACTTAAATATTGGATAGTTGAATACTATGTGGAATCTACCTAACAATTATAATCAATAGGCTGAGGATACATGGACATCTATATATTATCATTCCCATGTGTTTTCTATCTAAATGTTGCTTCATGTGATGACTCCTTTGTATCTTGTCATATGGTATCTTTCAATTTGTAGTGAGCTTTCAGGTGGTGACTTTGAGTTTTGATTGATCACAGGAGATCCACACATCACTCTCATAGGAAATCAAAACTTTCTTTGCTAGGTGTCTCTCTCAGAAGACTTTCACAACTTTCCTTGCCAAGTGTCTCCCTCAAAATATTTTTTGACAACTATCAGTAACTTAGTCATATTTAGGCCCCATAAGTACCTAGTTGGATCTGAGGCCACAACACACGTCAAAAGGTGGAAATCTTTAATTCTAAAACTAAAATTGATGGAAAATCAAAGATGAATTAATTCTAATTTGAATTCTAGTGTAATTAATTGCCAAAATTAATAGTTCAATATTATTTCAAATATATGCAAAGTTGACAAGTATACCATTACTATGATATGAGCCTCACCATCAACTTTACATTAATCAAAGAAATATTTCAAAAGGTCATGCAATTAAGGCTATTGATATTTTCACTTTAAAACTCTACATGTTTTCTCTCTCTATTATCTACACACTCCCAATTCAACAAAGCGCAAGATGTTTGAAATTTTTACTCATAACTACCATTATCTAAGCTTGAAAGTTATATAGGGATACAAAATTACATTAATTACTAATTGAATATTAAAAAAATGTCACAAATAGGTCTTTATACTTTGGGTAATAACATTTATTTTAGGAATGATGACTTTCATTTCCATTATCGTACTTATGTCATATTTAGAGACACTAAATTCATTCCCAAGGCCATAGAATCTAGAAACATGCACTACAACAACATATATTTCAATGTTGAAGTAACTAGGTCTATTTATGAGGATGAGACCATGCCTCATATAATCCAATTGGCTTCAAATATCCTTGTCATCAATGCATTAGTTTCCACAAGGCCACAACTAAGCTAGAAGTTATGTCATGTGTTAACCTAGTTTATGTTATCTTTGGAAGGTTGAGATGTGAAATAGGCTACTTAAATATATGTCCCAAGGGTTATTTATTGATTTCATATAAGGGTCAATATTTTATAAATATTATTACCTTATCTCCTCATAAATAGAGTATAACCAATTCATCCTCAATAATTGGTATGAAGTGCACTCCCCAAAGAAGGTCTTAGATTCATGGGTGACTGACCCAATAGGATATGTTCTCATGGATTATCAAGAAAAATTACCAATCCAATAATTTAGACAAGGATTTAGAATTTTCCTAGCCCTCTTAAATAGATTATTTGGTAATCCACACATTGCCTATGTAGACATCAAGATATTTCACTATTGTAAATCATCCTAGATGACCAATAGATTCCCCCACTTAGGGAAATTATTAGCAATAATTTGGAAAATACAATTTAGGAAACTTGCAAGAATGGTGCCCCCTTATTCATGATGAGTTACTTGATGGATGTAATATGTACAACTAATCAACTAGTCTAGAACTCATAGTCTTCTGAGTGACAATAGGTTATGCCTCAACTTTTCTTTACAATACACACGCATCAGTTTAAATGTACATATAAGTGATTACATAAGAGTTCTACCCATTGGTCTATAAGTTGATCACTAAATGTGAGATGTAGAGGGTCCCCTCAGAATTAAATCAAACTTTAATATAAAGGGGTAGTTATTAGTTATACCCAGACTGCATAGCCATCAGAATAGAGGGGGTTATGGTGGATCCTCTTAGATTTCCATGGTACATGCCAATGAAGTTGGTAGAAGAAGAGATGGATTATCAACTTATATATGGATTTGATGGAGTCTTCAAAAATAAGAAGAAGAAAACCCCCCATAAGGTTCTTTACAAATTTGGGAGGACCAGAATTTAAAAGTGGCATGATTTTATTGTAGCTGTTAGGTATAGGGATTCATACCTATTACCTAAGGATGACTTTAGACCATGGGATCCTAACAATGTCATTTCCAATCATCTTTTCAAATTCAATAAAGATGTGGTAATGGAGTACAAGAATCAATAATAAGTTCCTAAATATATATATAGAGATGCTATGAACAATGAGGTGGTACTCGAGAATGTTATAAGGAAGAACATAGAGTTGGAAATGAGACTATATAGAGAAAAGAAGAAGAAATATTTTATTAGGTATCAGAGACCACAAACTCATGGGAGCATGTTTGATGTTGAATATGAGGAAGGGTAGGATGAATAAGAATAAAACACCATTCCTCTTATTAGTAATAAGCCATTTTGAGATCCAAGACTTAATACTTCAAACATTCAGGGTGTGTTTCTAAGCTTTGAGCAAGGAGGATCTAAAAATCAACTTGGCCCCTCATAATGTCCCACATTGATCTTTTCATCTATTATGGAAATCATTATACAAATCCTAGATCAACTTGACCCTATTTCCATTAACCTTAAGGAGTTACAACAAGGAATCAAGCTCTCTATGGAATAATTACGTGCATTAGTTGGGAGGAACATCAAGAAGGTATACAAGAGGAAGAGGGAGCCCAAAAACACCATGAGAGGAGAAATAACCCCTCCATTATCCTCTCAAGTGACTATTGCTACCACTATCACACCTCAAGATACTCTTGGAGTTTAGGCTCCCATTTTAAGTAATCTCCCACATCCTTCCTTCCTAATTAAAAGTACATATGCTTTTGATTCTACTTCTACATTTTCCCCCTACCATTACTTACCCATTATCTTAAACATCATCAACCTATTTAGCTACCATTTCCAAATGCTCAATTGACACCACTATGGGAAAACTAGTAGTTCATTAGGATTTACCATCTATCACTTCATTTCCCATGCCAATACCAATATAACATTTTAATCAGGATCCTAATGCACTAGTGTTGGTTAGGCTATAGGTTCCACTTCTTCATAGATAGCCACAATAAGTGCATCCCTTATTATTGGCTCCCCTACATCTATAAGGCCATTGAGATCCATTTCAAAATTGTTCACCTTTTTGAAGCCACCTTTGCCTAACTCCCCATTCAATATTACTATGAATGTAAAGGTGAATTTGCCTCCCAAATTACCTTCATTTATCTTAAACATGGGTACTACAAAATTTTTATTTGACATACTTTGGATAATAGACATGATAAACTTACCTCACATCCCTATTATGACCCTAGCCTCTACCTTTATCCAAGCACCTCCATTACAACCACCTCTAACAAAGCCAACACCTACTATTATCCCAAATTGGGTCAGAGATATTATACAAGCAGTCAGATAAGAGAGACCTTAGGTGGTCCTCTTTGTACCACAAATTGGAATGAGATTTGATGCTTCCACAAGCACAATGAAAATGGTGGTGAGGAAGCAAGTTGATTAGCCACAATCTAGCTTAGTTATGGCCCATGAAAGTGAAGAGTCCATCTTTACTTTGACAATGAAGAGGAAGGTTGGCCCTAATGAGGTGGATGAATATGTAGAATACCTTGAGTCCATAATATAAGCCCATGCAGAATTTACAGTGGCCTTGATAAAATGAATACAGTAAGAAATGAAGATACTAAGGGAACATGAATTGCCTATATTGCTATAAAATGCCATAGTTCAAATAATTAACATAGTCATCAATGTCTTTAACCCATACAAAGTCATGAAGAGGAGGAAATAATATGGGGCTCTATAATTTAATATGGTCATTAAATTTAACCAAAAACTTGCACTCTATGATGCCAAGTTGCAAAACTAGGCTAGAGTTACAAGGAGTAATAAGTTCCCAGACTTGAAGATTTTTCTCCTTGAAGACATCATCCCAGCATAGACCATCTTGATAAATAAAAGAAGGATATTGAAGATGTGGTTGGATCAGGTCAATGATGTAATTGCATCCTTAGAAAAGATAAAATTTAGGATTTTCCTCTTGTTGAAGGATGTTATAGTCACTAGGGTGACCAAACCTAATGGCACCTTCATGAATGACTAAGAATTTAGGGCCCAAATGAAGGTATTTGTTTCCAAGTTCCATCAAGACATTTTCAAGGCTAGGATAGCTACCAAGGTAATGAATATTATGGCTTTTACCAATTATAAGATAGATATAATTGAGGCAATTAAAGAAGCACTAAGGATTGTACTTAGAAAACATGGTAGGCTTATTCAATAAATGCTTGACCTATTTTATTCCATAATCTTAGATTTCAGTCAAATTGACTAGGATTACTTAGCATGCACTGAAGTTTGGATGAAGGAAAAGGTAGAGAAATAGAAGAAACAACAATAGGCATCTTAGAAACCTCCTCCAAGATCTTGAGGAATATTTGGTTTCATTTTGTAAATTCAAATTTAGAATATTCCATTGTAATTTGTGACATTTCATCCACTTGGATATAATTGGGTGCCTTTTAATAGAACTAATTGATCTTGCATAGGCATTTTTAGGCCTATATACAGGGGTATTCCCCCTCATTGTGAATCAAGAAATTTGTTATAGAACTAATAAAAAAGAGCTAAGAAATTGAGAGAGTATATAGATACTTAATTTTGTATTCTATGATTTTTGCTTCTCATGTTTTTAGAGAATTAAAGGTTTATTTTCTGATAACTAATCTAATAATAATTTAAATATATGCATCTGTTAGTTTGAGTTTAATAGTAGGATAACAAATCTACTAGTATATATGCTCTACTTTCATCTTATTTGTAGTTGAATGTGTTTATGCAATTTAATGTGAATGAGTAACTTATGTGCAACATGTGATTTTAGATATATGCGTTTCTTTTCCTTTGAAGCTTCAACTATGTTCACTTATATTTAAGTAATACACTAAGGTTGGTGAATTCTAGTTTTCATGTTATTGCCATAAAGGTTTAAAAATTGATACTGCTTACCCTCTAAAGCAAACCTTATTTTTTTCCTTACCCTATCTACCTTTGGATCTACCCATGACTCACTTTAGTTTATCTGATTCTATAAATATTCACAGTATTTTTATGCTTGGGCAATAAATGGTAAAGTTTAGAATATTTTCACAAAGATTAGCAAGAAATAAAGTGTCATTGTGTATAGTTTGTTGTCCCTATAATAGAGTCTTCTTGCAAACTTACAAGTGATAGATATATCTATGCTATTTTTCTATTTCCAATAGTATTTGTGTAAACAACTCAAGCCCTAAGTCCTTCAAGACTTAAAATTGAGTTCATTACTTTCTCCCCATTACTTAGTGAGACAAGGAGCACTAGATCCATGAGCTCACCTCTGGGAGGGATGTGTGTCTCCACCCAAGCCATTGAATTAGTGCCAAGTTGTTGACAATTATCCAAAGAGTCTTTCGATAGAGGTAACTAGCAAGGAAATTTGTGATTTCCTATGAGAACAATGCATGTCATTCCTATGGCAAATCAAAATTAAATGATAGCACCTAAAAGCTCGCTATGAATTGAGAGTCATCATGTGGTGAAATATAGATAGTCATCATGCAAAGCTAAATTCTAAAAATCCACAAGGTAATCAAAAGGTGCCACATGTCTAAATTTTGATCTAATTAGGTAGCTTAGTCATATTTTAGCCATGTGAGTATTTAGCTAGATCTGAGGTGGTAGCCACACATCAAAAGGTGGTAATATTTATCATTAAATCTAAAATTGATGGAAAATCAAATTCAAATTAAAGTTAAATTAAATTTTAGTGCAATTAATTACTAAAAGCAATAGTTTGAACTTTGAAAATCTTGCCATTAATATGGTACAAACCAGATTTGCCATACATTGCATTAATCAAGCTTTCCAAAATGGACTGTATGCATTCATCCAACATTAAGATAATATATGATCTCATCAATTAAAATTTGAAAGCCATGGTCAAAATAGGAATGTCTAGAACCACCATGTTAGAATAGGTCTCGTTTCTATATTCATATGGGACAAATATAGTGTTTTGAGACACTTGTTTTAATACCATTACATTGGCCACAGATGAAAAACACTACAATGGCTTATTCTACCTTATGGATAAGATTCCTCCCTAGACATATGCCTTCTAAGGGTTAACTCCAGATCAATCATTACCTCCATTAATAGATCCCCCAAGTGGTTCTTTTGACAAGAGATGGATTAAGAAGATGTAATTGGCTACAAATATATACAAAAACCACCATATATATAAGGTTATTTATTTATATATAAGATTCTAAATATATATAAGGTTTTTTTTAATAAATTAGGTGCTTTATATATATAAGGCATTTTATACTTTTATATATATATATATATATATATATATATATATATATATATGTATATATATAAACAAAGTATGAATTTGACTACAATTTTTCTCTAAAGTTTGAAGGTTTGGCTCTAAAAATTTGAAGCTATGCTCCAAATACTAATAACTATGCTCCTAAGATGAAAAATCATGAATGGGAAAAATATACCTCCATCATTAAGAATCTAGACAATGCCATTAGACCACTAATGCCACAATCCATAATTTGATGTGATGGTGTTTTCAAAACATCTCCTCTAATAGATTTGAGGTGATGGTATTTTCAAAAGATATCGTCTAATATATTTGATGTGATGATGTTTCCAAATAGTCTTTACAAATAAGATTGATGTGAATATATTATGAATATAGGGTATTTCAAAATGATTTGGTATGACACATAATTCATTATGATTATTGCTCCCAATACTACCAATAATGATATTTATGATATATCATTAGTACCTGACTGAATAAATCACCTTACCATTATATCTTGAATTCTTTGAAGATATAACCATAACTGCCACTACCATTCCTTTCTTAATCACATCATATAACATAGTTTGCTATTCATTATTGTATTATCACTATCATAAATTCTTGTGTCATATCTCTAACATCTTGTTTCCCTTGTTTCCTATGAAAATTCAAGATCTATGTTTTAATAGTATAGTCAAATTTATAATTAAACACTGCTTGCTCTGAAGATGGGTGGGAGAAAGAAAAAGAGTGAACCAGAATCCTCCAATGCAATATTACAAGATGAAACAACTAGAGACATCTTTAAAACAATAAGTTGGTTGAATTTTTTAAAAATGTTTCAAATATTTCATAAATAAATTATGCATTAATTCTATGATAATTTTCATAAATATCATGTTATTATCAAAGGGAAGAACATTCTCATAAATCCCTCTATAATCAGTGATCTATCTATGATTCCTAAGGATGAAGTAGTTACCATTAAAAAGATAAATTTTTCTAACCTAATTTATATGTTTGTTGAAGGAAATGATCCACACCCTAGATTGGACAAATCCACCCAAGGAGTGGCCAAGGGAATTCTAAAATAAAATCTTCCTCAAACTTGGTCAAATGTTATTTTAATTATAATGAAATATATCACTTGTGATGGTCAGTTTACAATAGTGGGTGGATATGTTATGAGACTCCTTCTTCACTTGAATAAATGAGTTATTCAATAAGAATGTAAGATCAATCTTCCCTCTTTCCTTCACAATGCTTTGATTAATGTTTCTCAGAAGGTAAGATGAGGTAATGGTTCTACATGCCATTATGGGCTAGTTATACTCATTTGTTTCCATTATTTTCTTAGTAAAATAAGGGGTGAAAAGGCTTGGTCATTTTTCCTCTAATTTTTTTCTATAGTTCCTACCAAAAAGACACCATGCCCTGCCTCTCTTCCTTTCACTATAATCTAGATTGAATAATTTACAACTGAAATTGTAGAATGTACATTTCTGCCACCATTGGTTCTAAAGATATTACATTAAATATCAAATTAACAAATGGGAATTTCTTGAGACACCCCTCACCCTCCTCCAAATAAACTCTAGTGCATTCATTGACTTATATTATAGGAGGAAGAAGAATAAGATGTACAGGGTACAAAAGAAGTTGTATTTGCATTAAAAACCCTAGAAGAACAAGTTATACCTCAAGAAGAAGAGCATCATGTGCCCTCTATTGTTAATAAGGGTAAGGCACCCTTAATTGAGGAAGATCCATTTTATCCATATTATATCAATGAATAAAAATAATTTCAAGATTTTATGACTTTATCATGCCATGAAGAAACAATCAAACTACAACAAATGGAGTTAGATGTTTTTTATCCAACTTTAAAAGATAAGGATTTGATTATCTCTAATTTTAAACAAATATGAGAAGAATTTTTTACTAGAATTATTAAAAAATAAATAATTCTTCAAGGAATATAATTTGAATAGACTAGGGTCCACAATGTAATGTTTTTACAAACCAAATAATTGATTAATTTGTAAAATTCTCTTGCTATTAAGGACACTCAGATTATGAATTTGAAAAATTCCAATGTTGATAAATGTAATCTAATTAATAATCTAAGAGACAATATTTTTGATAGAAATACAGTGCTTTCCCAACATACTAATAGAATAATAGATCTCACCCGTCAAAATTATAAGTTACAAGCCTCTAATGAAGCCATGTAAAGATAAACATGAGAAATTACAGTTCAGATAGTGTGTCCAACAAGATCTTTTTCCTCTTTCCCTATTCTATTACATGAAATAATATCTATCTGGCATAACATCGAAAAGAAAATTAAAAAATTAAAGGATGAAAATTTCAAACTTAAAGAGGAATCTAAGAAGCAATTGGTATAATCCTAACTACAATTGTATAAATCATAGGCTTATATCCAACACATTTATGTTATTTATGATGAACTATTAGCATGCAAGTAGCCTTCATTAGTTTATGTTCTTTTCTTATATTAGTAGTTTTATAAATGGAAAATTCAATTAATTTCCCTTTTTTTTTCACATATCATTGAAGATGAGAATTTATTTATGGATATTTTTCTAAAGAGCACTGAAGAAAGGTAGGATGCCATTTGTGAGTTCTATACTTTCAATTTGTTGTTAGGATATCAATCGAGTTTTTTGATAGATTTATTTGTTCAAGAGACACAATTTCATGCCTTTATCTCCACTCTAAGGAACCAAATGACACAACAATAGGCCAATAATAGATTTATAGAATTATAAAGAACCAGTAGGTTATGCATGAGACCACAATTTCCACAAGCAAAGAAACTTATTTGTATTTTTCAACCACTATATCATATGTATATGAAGAATAAGCATCATGAGATATTGAGATCTAATATTGTGTCTTTTATAAAATTTTTAAGCCACCATTCTACTAATATTATCAATGCAAGTCTTTCCAAGTGGAGACATTACGTGTTGAATTGAAGTGCATGGAAGTCCTCAACCCCACAAATATTATATGGATTCTAAAAAGAGACAAATCAATTTGCCAGATAATCACTTGACTCTTATAAGAAAGAATTTTAGATTTATTGATTGGTATGAGGTTTAGGCCTCCTATCATTCTATGTCATCTATCTCAATGTATGTGTTGCAAGTCTCAAGCAGAATTTGAATTTCTAGCCTAGGTGTATACAGTTGTTAGATATCTAAGATTCTTTCCAAGGGACCAACATGACTAGGGCCATCATTTTGAAGTTTATGATCTGAGTCAAAGGTTAACTTAAGAAAATTTGAATTAGGTATTAGTCAACCCGCTTCTTTAGAAGAGGACTTGAAAAAGATAAAGTGTGAGAGAGAAATGATGATCATTTCATATACCTCATCATAGTTACATAAATTATCCATAAAGTGTTGTCTTTGATTATATATTTTATTACGTTTAATAGTTAAAGTATTATCTAAGTAGGATATGAATGTAATGTATACTTTGTCTGTATGTAATCTATTGTTGATTATTTACCTTGTTATTATGTCTAAATTGGATGAATAGCATAGTTTTGAGTACAACAACACATCCCAAATATGGGTTAATTTTGAGTACAACACATCCCAATGATGGGCTAATTTTGAGAAGGAAACACATAATTTTGAAAACTCGTTTGGCTATAATTTTGAGGATTCAACAAGTGATCCTTGAAGATTGAACACTTCAAAATTTCTCTAAAGATGCTCTAAGTGTGATCAAAAGATATACACATGATGCTCTAAATAAGTCTATTAATTATTTAAAGACCTATACACGGTATTTCAAAGACCTATACATGATGCTTTGAAGATACCTAGATGTGCTCCAATGACCAGATGGATCCTAATACTCAAAATAGTAATTATATGAATATCTATAAATATACTTTCTATATTTATGTCTTATTTTAGACATTACCATTCATAGCAATGGCTTAAAATAGTTTGCATATATTTGTATCTTTATTTTTTAAACTAGATAATTATCTTTAGTTTATATTAGTTATTTATTGTATATGATTAGTTGATTTAGTTCTAATGCCTTCCTAGAAGCATATGATCTGACTCTTAGATTGTCTATATTTTGAATAAACAAATTTGGGTATTAATATTGCCAAGATTTTGTATCATCTGAATAGATGCTGAGATGTGTTTAAATACACATCTCTTTATTATTTTAGGGAGTTTTTCAGTTCCTAATTCAAACTTCTATATATTTAATTTTTAGATGTCGATAGTGTGAATGATTAACAAATAATTTATATCTATTTTCTTACAAACTAGAGTTATATTTCTATTTACTATTTTTAGGATTTAGAAAGCACATCAAAAGTAAAAAAACCCAAAGAGTGAATTATACATCTCCAATACCAAATGGTCTCATTAAAAATAGCCATTAAACATTATTTTGGTTGAAAATGACACCAATTTATTGAATGGTTAAATGAGAGTTATAACAACAACCTATCACTAGGTGTATCAATAAGGCTCTTAGCAATCTAGTTTAAACTACTAATTGCCAAAGAAAAGGGTTAGGAAGAGGAGAAAAGGATGATTGAAAAAAAAAGGGTGATACACCAATATTTGACACTACTCATTTCTCTAAGACACACACATTTGATAGCTATGAACTCATACAGTAATAAAAACTCCATAGTTAGCTCATTGCATAAGTGTTTCTTAAGAAGGATCAAGGAAATAAGATAAAGGAGGAAGGGATAATCATATCCACAGCCTATGTTCACCTTATGATTGATATATCACATCCTAAGAACTAAAAATGTAAAAATATCTTGCATAGAGGTAAGAGAGAGAGGACAAACACCAAGAATGAGAGATCCTTCACAAAATATTCACAAACAAACTCAACTGAACACAAGATGAAAGCATATAGAAAGGTAAATAAACTCTTATATTACTATCAAGGGGTGTTTTCATTACAAAATAGGTAGGGCTAAGCCATACCATAAGATCAATTAGTCTCTTACAAAGATAAAAATGAGAGATATATAGAATAAAATGAAAGATAGAAGAGGGGGAAATGGATGTTGACTTGACGGATGTCATCCTACATGGAGAAAGTCTTCATTCTTATATAATGTGTATTAAATGGTTTGAGTTTCCTCCTCTTTCCAATTAACCTCTCCCACTTTCCAAATTCATCAAATCTCCCACTTGGTATTCTAGAAGCCTCTAGACACTTTGTGAAGGCTTGTAAAATCAACACAACATTACAATTATGACATTAAGTAATTTTGGTTATACATTTCTCCAATTTTAAATCAATTTAAATACAAAGAGGGAGAATTTATATTTCAAACACAATAAATGGTATCAAAAATGGAGTTATGGATCAAAATATATGGTGAAAAAACTAACATCTAATTGCACATAGTCACATTAACACCTTCAAAACATAGAAAAATAGAAAATCGTAGAGCAACATATGAACAAAATCCATGATATATTATATTTTTAGAAATATGTTGAAAATATGCTCAAAAAAGTATTTTTATTTTTTATAAAAGATCAAAATAACCCATGTGACTTTTTCTCTAAGTGTTTTCTGGTGAAAAGCTGGTCGAGTGATAAACCTTCCCAGAAGTGTCACTTCGCACCATCATAACTTTTTACTAGAATCTCACATAGCTGTGAAACAAAACACATTAACTTTTCATACCATCAAGCTACAATCATAAAAAATCATATAATTTATAATCCATTTGATCATATGTAAATGGGATTCAAAAGTGCTCACTAGATAGATTTATCAACTAAGAGATGTAGAAAATGACTAAGTAAAAATCAACATAAAAGTTGATTTTCATAGTTGTGCATTCCACACATTATTTCTAATATATAAGCACTATATTTCCCATTGTAATTTAATGATATTTATCTATCACCATGATAAATTTGAAAAATATTTGACCTTATTTACCACTAATAAAATGAGATTGAAATGTGCACATTGGATAGATTTGAAAACTAGAAACACAAAAAATCGACCAAGTAAAAATTAGTTCGAAAGCCAATTTTCATAGGTACGCATTTTGCACATGACACATAATTTATAATACTTGTTTCACCCTAACATTATTATCACATTTTAATACCATCATGTGAAATTTGAATGTGATTGGACTTAATTTGATCCTACACAATGGTGTTTGAAAAGTGTTACGCAAGCTAATTTGGCACTTGGAAACACACAAATCTATACACTGGGTAGTTTTCATGATTTTGATATTTTCAAGGCAATTTTATTAATTCAATTATTTATAGGTGGGAGAAATTAATTATTTATTTGAAGTAAAAGGAGTTCCTTAACCCCACTAATATTAGATGGAGTCTAAGAAGAGCCAAAGCCATTTGTTAAATAATCACTCAGCTCTTAGAGGAAAGAGGTTTAGATGTCTAGATTGAGATGAATTTTAGGCTTCCTATAATTATTTGTCATCTATCTCCATGGTGTTGTTGGATTTATAAAGTAAAATTTTAATTTCAATCTTGGTTACATACAGTTGCCAAAAATCTTGGATTCTTGACAAGGGGCCACCATGATTAGGGCCATCTTTTTGAAGTTTATAATCTGAGTCAGATGTTTGACTCAAGAAATTTGTATTAAGGATCATTCATCCCAATTATTTACTAGAGGACTTTTAAAATGTAAAGTGTGGGTAAGAGATGATGAGCATTTCATATAGCTCATCATAGTTATAAAAATTATCCATAAAGTTTTACCTTTGAGTATATATTGTATTTCATCTAATAATTAAAGTATGATATATGTAGGTTATGATTTTTTTTACATATGTAATTAATTATTGATTATTTACCTTATTATTTTTAACTTGGATGAATGGTATAATTTTGAGTATAACAACACATCTCAATTATGGGGTAATTTTGAGAAGGCAACACAGAGTTTTGACAATTCTTTCAGCTATAATTTTGAGGATTTGACAAGAAATCTCCAAAGACACTCTAAATATACTCTAGAATTTCTTTGAATATTCTCTATATGTGCCCTAAATACATACACAGAATGCTTTGAAGAATTCTAGGAATGCTCTAAAGACTAGTATAGGGTGATTTGAATACCTATACATAATGCTCTGAAGATACCTGGATGTGATCTAAGGAATACAAAAATTGTGTAATACATGTTTCTGAGAGAAATTAGGAGAATTTTACTAAACAAATTTTTTTTGAAAAAAAATAAAAAAATTATTTGATGCAAATGATAACTGGCAACCAAAAAAAAGAGTATCCATACAAATCTTCAGCCCCCTACTGATCCCCCCCCTCAAAAGCTTCTCCCTAAACAATAGTTGCTCCTATTTTTAAGGTGAAAATATTTTATAAGTAATTTTTTAATTTATAATAATTAATGGGACCTATCTACCCAAAAATATCAAATCATGAGGGAATATTTTTCCACCTCAAATAATAATGTTAGGTGTTATTCAATCATTCATTCATTAATGTTTATGATGCAACATGAAGGAAAAGTTTTCCGCCCAAAAAAATGAATTTTCCACTTAGTATAAAATGGAAATAATTCAACTCAAATAATAATAACCTAAAATAGACCAAAACATGACTTTTCAACTTAGTCTAAAATGGAAACAATTTTTAGTATCCCAAACAGAGATAACAGATGAACGATGGAAGGAGATAGAGACTGGGTGGAACCATTAAAACCCTCTCATATCATAAATCTTATTTATTATGATTAATTGGTTATAGTTAATAAAATATGTTTGATTTCCCATCATATTCACCATTTGGATATCTATTGAATATAAGTAAGTGCTAAACAATCTTAATCTCTGTCATTTCATTATCTTGGCCATTTCATAACAAAAATCTAGGTCTATCTAAATCTCAGTGATTTCATAACTTAAAATTGTAAACAATGAATAAAAGGGTCATATCAAGCCAAACAAATCACACATTTTAAATATAGTAAAAAAACATTAAACAAATAAAATTAAGGACCTACAAAAATGATAGTGAAAAATAGGGTCAATGCTTCCACCACTAACGTCACAGTTAACCTAACAGTCAATAAAAAATGTTTTTCAGCCTTATAAAAAGAGAGAAATCTAGATAAAATAATAGAAAGAGAAAAAGATAAAATTAACCCTAATTTTGAAGCACACAAAATTTTTAATTCTATAATAATTTAAAAATTTCTATAAAAAATTGTAACATATAAAATTATTTTTATAAAATATTTATATATTTAAACATAATAAACATTTAAACAATGTAAATTATTTAATAAAAAAAATTAAATATTTAAACATAAGTAAAATATTAATAATAATAAACACAGATAGTTTTTTAATATAAGAATATTTTCAAATCTTTATTGTTTATTATAATTAGTTTTAAATATTATTTATCTTTGTTCATTAAATTACATGATTAAATTATCTAATAGTGATTTAACTCCTTAATTTTTAGCCCCCATAGAATACCTTTGATATAATTTAATTCACCAATTAAAATACCTATGAGAGTGAGTCACCTTTATTGAATTTACAAAATAATATTTCGAGATGAATTTGATTCCAAAATGGTAATTAAAATAAGTGACACAAAATAGTACCTAGTAACTCAAAGACCTTAACTTGGGAAAGGATTTTGTGGGGTTATCTAAATTATGGTTATGTGAGGGCATAAACATTATACACCATACCAATCTATAAACATTAACTCTTCATTCATGATAACAAGGTGTGATATCTCGATGCAAAGTCAAGGTTAAACATTTCAACCAACAATACAAGCAATTCAACTTTGAAGCCTAATATTGGGGTCAAAAATATATGGTAAAATCACATCCATGTAACATAAATTAAATTTAAATAGGAAACTATAAGGAAAAATAAATTAATCCTTTTTAAAAAATATTTGAATACAAGAATCACAAAAACTTCATTTATCAAGACTAGATAAATTATATTAATGATGAAACACATTATTTAATTATATATCTTGAAACGTTATTCAAGGGAATTTTGACAATTAATTGGTATATACCAATATGTATGCATATAAATTCATTCACTCCATTTAACAACACTAATATTATTATTAGTTGACACTAATTACGCTTATCTAATTTATCCCCTTTCATCCTACTAATTTATCACCACTTTCTAATTATTTATCTAATGTCCCCCTTCATTATTTGTCATTTACTAACATTATCCATCCCCAACAATCAATTAATTATCCTAAATCCCCATTATCTTATCCTAATACCCCCTTATCTATTATTTAGGCATTTTAAATATTTATGGCCCACCTACCCACCTACACTAGCCTATTCCTAGGCCATCCTACACCCCTAGTCCTTGATCACCCCCCTAATCCTTTTCTAATCCTATACCTAATCCTAATTAGTCCCTAAGAGGATTATAAACTTCTCCAATCCTATAATCCTCTTTATTATCGCCACTCCTCTCTAGAAGCCTCTAAATCTATGGGACTTTAATAATAATCCCCAACCCTTGATCTCCCTAAGCCAACTTTGAATCTCAATCATTGATTCTTCCCTCTTCTTTCTATTTAAATAACTCCATTCATCCATTGGAGCTAACTACAAAACGTATATAAAATCCATACCCAACTATTAAAGTGATCAAGAGTCTCCCTTTCAATCTAATCCATCATCAACAGTCCATGATCATGCCAATATAATATCAAAATTCTAAGTCTAAGGTAATCAATCCAATCCTCTTGTTTTCATATTCAATTTAATCATGATTTAAATAATTTATCTTTAAGATTATAATAGTTATTTGAATTGTGAATTAATAATTTAGTTCTAATGGCTCTAGATCTTACTTAGGTAGTTTGATGTTTGAGTAGATTTACATTAGCTGCATGATATTAAATCCATTAAGCTCAAATTTCTTACTACAAACTTGTACATCCCAAAATGGTCAATTCAATTTTTAGCTACCTTAGAACACTTACTATATATAGTATTTCTATATATAGACTTTCCATTTATAGATTGTATCTAAATGTATATTTGTATAAATTAGGGAATTTCATTCAAATAGAATAGAAACATACTCATTTGGGAATATTTTAAGAGGAATTTTGATGATTAATTAGTACATTTCAAGATGATCAATTCCATTTTTAGTTACCAACTAATTTGAAAAGCATTTATAAGACATTATGATGACTGATTGGTCCATTATATGATGACCAAGATCATTTCCAACTATCACAAGAATATTTTTTATTTATATGGTATGTGTATAAATAGATTTCCATATATAATTATATACTATACTTGAATCATTTTATATATGTCTTTAGATGTAGATTTGTATTTAAGACAAACTCTTGTAAATCAAGGTAAAGGAACCAAGGTGGGTCTTTTTTGCATTCCTCATTACAAATGATTAAAGTATCAAAGGAAAAAATGATCTCATTGAGAACAAAACCTAAAAAGCATCTAAATTATGTGTTTGATTAACAATATGTCTTTCATAACCCTCTTTCATTAGAGGTATAATTTCATCCCTTACCACCACACTTTGTTGCACTGAAATTTCCTAGTTATGAGAAATAATTGGTTGACCTTGAGCATGATCAAGAAATGAAACTCCTTGAATTAAAAAATATTGTATAGTTTAGGGCCACTGCATTAGCATCATCTAATACATAAAAATTTAAGACTAATCCATATTATAAAGTTAATCTAAATGAACCAAAATGTGATACCAATCAAACAGTGAACATGACAGTGTCATAGCAAGCTATATTATAAAATGCATCATGCAAAAAAACTACTATAATCACAAATACTCTAGTTGTTTTTATTATGAAGTTGGTTGAGTGTCAAATCATTCTCTCCCTACACTTGTAAACAACCCCTAAGTATATTTGGTCAATCACTAACTTATACGAGTCCCAATAAATTAAACTTCACAAGTTTCCTACCATGGGTTTTGGATCACATGTAGGGGATCATCAAAATTATAAAATGTCCAATAATCTATTAAAATACATATAATGAAAATTATAAAAGTTCAAATATATAAATAGAAGTAAAATTATCATCATGGATGTTTGAAACCAATGATAATGATTTAGAAATAATAAGATATTGCATAATAAGTGGATTTCATCCATATTTTTTGAAGATGTAACATAAGCAAAATGTCTAATAGGGATTTGACTCCTTAATTTTTAGCCCCTTGAAATACCTTTGAGATAATTTAAATCACCAATTCAAATACATTTGAGGGAAAGCCACCTTTCTTGAATTTACAAACTAATATTTGGAGATGAATTTGACCCCAAAATGGATTTAATATAAGTGACACAAAATCATACCTAGTAACTCAAATACCTCTTATAAAAGGATTTTATGTGCTTATCTAAGTTATGTTTATGTGAGGGCATAAGCAATCTACCTCAAAACACTTATTATATTTAGTATTTCAATACACACACACACACACACACACACACACACACACACACACACTTTCCATTTATAGATTGTATCTAAATGTATATTTGTATAATTTAGGGAATTTCATTTTAATAAAATAGAAATATAATCATCACAATGAATTACACTTGATGGGTCTCCTACCATGGGTTTTGGATCACATCTAGGGGATCATTGGAATTAAAACATGTTCAATAATCCACTACAAGTCAATACATTGAAAATTATAGAAGTTCAAATATGGAAATATAATTAAAATTATCATCATAGAACTTTCGAATCGATGGCAATAATTTAGAGATAATAGGCTTTTGTATAATAAGTGGAGTTTCATCCATAAGTTTTGAAGATGTAACATTATTAATAATATATTTAAGAGAAACAAGTGGTGGTATAATAGTAGGCATACACATTGGAATATATGGTGTATTTTGAACATATATTTCCACTTCAAATTTTTATCATATTTCTAAACCCAAAATTTTTCTTGGTCGTTTCTAATTTTTTTAGCACCATTATAACAAAAGAAATTTCTTCATTGTAATCACTAAGATAAAAACTTATCACCCACAACTATGATCCTCATCCAATGAATATATATTTACCCTTATTGAAACTAAGGGAGTTTAAATTTTTACATAGAGATTGTGCTAAGAGGATATCTCTTTACATGAAGAATGCAAGCCATCGTAGACTAAAACATTGTATGGTGATTCAAACACCAATAGGTATGTGCCCACAATTAATTTAAATGAATTTATTTTGACATTGTCATGGGTTTGGAATAAATAAGAGATTTAGTGATCAATTTATAATCTTTCACTTCACATAACCCCTCTTACCAACACACACACACACACACACACACACACACACACACACACACACACACACACACATTGTATTAGTTATTAAATAAATATTGACATATAATATATATCATAATATTTTTATATATTAAACTCATTAATTATATATTAATATTATATATAAATTATATATTTTGTAAAATATATTTTAATATTAATAAATATTATTATATCATATAATATATATTGTTAATAATACATAAATAATATTACGTTTTTAACAAAATTAAATGAATATTTGTGCCTTTAACATATTGTATAATTGTATATAACATGAAAATGGGTTGAGTTTCTAATTAATTTAAAATTTATGTGTGGGAGGGAGTCAAAAATGCATTCAAAGGTATGGATTTGAAACTCCGCAATGCTTCACCATGTGTGCAACATATGAGGTAAATTACTTCAAAGACTAAATCTATCAAACATTAATAATGTTTGGTAGGCATGTGCATTAAATTAAAATTTGTAATCATGTATCACGAAGGTTAGTTCATGTATTATGAAACATTAAATTTGGTGTTATATAAGACAATACAATACAGTGGTCAATAAAGCAAATGGACAATCAATTAATTTCAAGTAATGTGAATGATTAATTTTTTAGTCCTTTAAACTTGGTTATAAAAAAATATAAAAATTATTAAATTACATATAAATTATACAAATGAATCTCTATTATACTGTACAAAATGATAATTTAAAAATACATGGCCAAATCATCTCCATGTAAAATCAATTAAATGTAAATAAAAAATTGTAAGCTAAGCAACTTTATTCTTGAAAAAATATTTCAATACAAGAATCACAAAAACATCATTTATGAAGATTATATAAATTATATATCTATATATTGTTAATAGTACATAAATAATATTAATTTTAACAAAATTAAATGAATTTGTATGATTTTAATGTATTATATAATTCCATGTAACATGAAAATGTGTTGAGTTTTTGATTCATTTTAACACTCATGTATGGGAGGGGGTCAAAAATGCACTCCTAATTATGGATTTAAAACTCTGTAGTGCTTCACCATGTGTGTAATAGATGAGGTAAATTAATTCAAAAATTAAATCTATCAAAAATTAATGTTTGGTAGGAATTAAATTAAAATTTATAGTCACGTATCATGAAGTTAAAGTCATGTATCACAAAGCATTAAATTTTGTATTATAGATGACACTTGGAATGGAGTAGTGGAAAATAAATTAGATGGACAATCAAATTTCAAGTAATTCAAATGATTAATTTTGTATCCCTTTGAACTTGGTTATAAAAACTCTACAAACTGTTAAATTACATCCAAATTATGCAAAGGACTGTATATTCTACTTTACAAAATGATAATTGAATTTTAGTTAACCATGAGCTATTTGGAGATGAAATTTTAGTTAATGATAGATAATTTTACCATTAAACTAATTCAAATTAAGCTAAAATTTATTTAGTGCCAATGAATATATGTTCTAGTTATTAACATTGAGTTTATTTCTCTAGTTTATTAAGACTAGAATGATTACTTAATAACTTCAATTTTGATGTCTATCTATAAGATGTGTTCCTTAGCATATATTTTTGTAGATTAAGGTGTCACAAAGTGAGCTCAAGAATGGTTCAACAATTTTTTTGGACAAGACTGGTTCTTTTTTTACTAGTGTATATTTTAACCTTGTTGGCAGTTTTGTGTAATGCATAGTAAGATGCATGTATTCACACACCTGCAATCCGCTATAGTTTTTTTATTCTTATAGATGTTATAAACTCTTTATTTCATATAATATGAATTTTTTTTTCTAATTGAAGTTTTGTACTTAATCACATTTATTTGTTTATTTTTAAACAACTTTTTAAAGTAAAATGCTCCCCATTTATCTAATCAATGTATATTGCACAAATTTTAAAGAATGTAGGACTAAAAATTAGGATAAACAATCTTATAATTTCTCAATATTACCCCCTTAAAAATAATCATCAATCCCCCACCACATGACCCCTACCTTAATGTAGGTGAATTTGATTAAATGGTAACATATCAAATTGACAGATGGGAATCTTATAGAGAGATGTAATTCTTACTATGATAATGCCAAATTGGTAATGGTTAGTTTGAGAGATAGAAAAGAAAAAAAGAAAAAATTACTCATTATTCATGAATCCAAAAATAAATGTGCCACTTTTAATGTAATTCAAACATTTTCCAATCCACTACTGCTACCATTCATTGATGAAAAAATTGAGACTAATGATGAATGGTTATGATGTCCCACCTTCTAACAACAATGAGGTTCCTTCATATTTTTTGAGGAAAATTTAATGCAATTTTAATATACTGAATGAAATTATTTATTAATTTTACTATTAAGAGTTTTAGGGATAATTAAAAAGTTTTTGATAAGATAGGTTTGGTGCTTTTCATGTGCCTAATAAACCTATCAGAATATCTATCAAATAACCACTTTATCTAGAGGCAATCCTCTATATATTGAAGCATGTTGTAGAGATTGATAATTTACATGCACTTAAAGTACTTCCTGACACCCTTGTATAACATAGGAGCCAATTTTCCCATACTGATGTTTATGAAAGTGGACATGGAAATGCTCCAACTAACACTTCTACTCAACCACACCAATGTAAATACTATGGTGATGTATGTACTATAAATTAAATTAGATGAAGAGAAGGATTTGATGTAAACCAATTATGGTGGTGTTTCTAATTGGATAGATGATATGGTTTTGACCCCTGTTATAAAAGAATATGATGGTTAACTATCATTTCATATTTTCATAGCCCAAAATGTGGATCCCATGGAAATAGAATTTTGCATCCATATTTTATGGATTTATTACTAAGACTATATTTTAGGGTCTTTTTTGGAAGATTAATTACTCATACAATGTTTCAATGATATCAGTGAAAGCTGTATTAACACAACACCCAATATCGTAAACTCAACTTCTATAAATTTTAGTATTTGGGAATGGCAAATATATGGGGTTTATCTAATATTGTAAGCCTTGTGTTGACCATAATTTTAAATTGGATCACTTCCTAGTATAGTTGCCTTTGCTACTTATTGTAGACACCACAAACGTGTCTGCACCTTGGTTCTCCCCCTTGGCCCTTTCTCCCTCCTAGTCCTCCTTGGTCCCTAACCCACCTAAGTCTTATTAATTAGAAATTAACATCTATTTTTAATTAAATAAGACCCCTTTTTCCCTCTCCTTGCCACCTCGCCACCCTAGGATACCCTCCTTGGATCCCCTTCATTCCCCACATGGCCATTTAATGCCTTAGACTCCCATTCCAACCTCTTCTCTCGCCCATTTAACCCCCCGTCGACCGTTTCATCCCGGCATTCATTTGACCCGGCCTTTGGGAAATGGATGAAAGGCTATTTTTAGCCTTTCTCCGGCCTTTCAGCCACCGACGTCGGTCAGAATTCGGCCGACGTCGGTGATATTGCCAGCGTCGATACCCTTCATAACGGTTTCTTCACCGTTTTCTCTATCCCCTAGTTCCGCTTGGCTTTTCTCCACTTCTCTACTTCTCTAGCTCTCGCATCCTGACTCTTGAATCTTTGGCATCAAACCCTTGTATCAGCAATCTCTCTACCAATCAATCTGACTCTCTCTCCCTCAGGTACACAGCAAGCTTCTGCAAGTGAACAACAAGGAATCTTCATCAGCAACAGGGCTTCAACAAGCGGCAACAACACTTTCTTCAGCAGGGCACAGGTATGTTCTCTGTTTGTATTCTTTATGCCTTCTAGTTATCATGTTTTAAGCTATATTCAGCGCTTCTACCCCCTCAGACCTGACTGTCACCCAGATCCAGATTCCTATCTCCCAGATTGGCTTCCTCTATCTCCCTGTCCCTCTTTGTCCTTCTGACTAAAACCATCCTCAAACCAAGCCCAGAGCAGACTCAGACCTTCGTCCACAAACCTGTCCACTGACCATCTTTAAACAGAGCACAGATCAAGACCCGGACCATCCACAGACCGGACCCTGCCTATTGCCCCGACCAACGCCGGTCATTACCCCAATCGACGTCGGCAGGATAACCGACATCGGCAGACCAGACAACCGACGCCGGTAGGACCACCGACGCCGGCGACTATGACCAGGCCGACAGCTTCTTCCAGGTAAGCCTTTGCTTCCTTTTCTCTTTCAGTTTGCTATCATTTCAGTTTATTTTAGCATTCTGTCTTTTTATCAGTCACTTATCTTTTATCAAAATAGTGGGTTGACCTCCCTCAAGGAAGTTCTCATACTTCTGGGAACAAGCTCTTGCTTGGCAACCCACCGCCTATCTATCTAACATCCTTTTGTTCAAGTTTTCTTCTTTTGCAGGTGTCATTCCTCCACAGCCAAAGAGGAGTGCTCACAAACGTCTGGATTTACGGTGTGCAATCTTTAGTCCAGGTACTTCCAAGCCTTGTCCATTACTTTCTTTTAGTTTCTTTCTTTTTAGATCTAAAAGCGAATTTGAGGTAGAAACACTTATCTTGGATTTTTTGAAACATACATTTGGTTTAGAAATCTCACCTGCACCTTTACAAGTATCTTTTAAATTTGACATGTAGTTTTTTTGTTGAATCTTTTAAATTACAAATAGTGTTTAAAAGATAATAATTATTTTACATAATAATAAATTATAATAATATATATGTAATTTTTTAGGTTGTAATAGGAGACAATATCATATTTTCTTAGCTAAATTGTGAACCATCTTGTAGGTCATATATTACTATAGCTACTTGGTTGATGTCTATATATACATAGGTAATTTTGAATGTTATAAGTTTTCATATATATATATATATATATATAATCAACTAATGATGATATTTTATTTTTTTCATTGTTGACCTCATTTGAGATTCCTCCATCTATACCAGTAGGAGCAGACATAAGCATTGCTAATGTGGTTTCATTTGTGTAACAACTTACTAAGGTGTGAGTCAAACATGTAAATTGTGTTTAAGTGTAAACATGGATTTGTTTTAATCAATTTCCTAACATAAGAACCCCATGTTCAAATTTTATATTCCTTTAAAAATTATATACATATATATGTACATACATTTAACCTTGTTGTACTTATTTATTATATATTATTATTTGAATTTCATTATTTTATTTAAAATATACACATAGATATAATCCTAGCCTCAAATTATTTGATCATAAGGCACATATCATCAAAATAAGCTGGTCACATCTTTCAATATTTATATCTCACTATGTCACTAATCATAGAGGATATGGTTGGCCTTTAATTGATTATGGATAATATTTATGGGTCGCATATGTCCACCATATCTTCTTATGATTGTATTGAGCAGCTAAAATAAGATTTCAATAACAAACTAATGGCTTCATATCATAATTTTAAATAAAAACTGATGTTGTACTTCATATACTTATAGGTGTGTTAATTTCTTGTATTCAAATTTATGGAGAGGCATGGAAATTGGATGGATGAACCATGGAGTGACACTATGGTTATTAATAATTTATATTATGTGATGTATTAGCTCATTGTATTATAGTAATAATAATAATGGATATGGATGAGGTTTACTATAAAAATTAATTAGTTAATGCTACACAACCATCTAGTAGTTGTTGCTATTTTGAGTCTTAGTCAAATGAAATAACTCATATTTACAATCCATTGTTCGAGATCTACACTTTCAAGAATTCTTGGATGAAACATAGATAACTACCACTATCAATAGTTTGTGGTTGTTTAATTCAATGTCATGGGCACATGAAGTAGTCAAAATTTAATATTAAGTATGAAATTTGCTTCTTAACATTTGATTATAGTTCTAGTGGAATATATAAACAACTCTGAACATGCATACCAAGTCATTAAAATTGATTTAGAGGTGGACTTATATACAAAAATTGGCATGGTTCCTTTTGGTAAATGGTAGAGGGATTCTTTTTATTTCTATGGTTGGATTATATAACCTTATCTATATTTAGAGAGACTTAAGCTTGTATAAAATAGTCAAAATATTTGCAATAGAATTGTGACAGTGTTTAAATCTTTTTATCAATATGGATTTACTTATATTTATAACCACTTGACTACAAATAAGGATGTTCTTATTTCACATCCATTAACCACATCAAACATTGATCATACATGGAGTGGGAATATATAATCACCCCCCTTAATGTCAACTTAAATGAATACTTTGAACCAAGATGGGGATTTTTCACAATCCTCATTACAAATAATTAAAGCATTGGAGGAAAAAAACATCTCATTGAGAAGAACACTTAAAAGTCATCCAAATATGGCCTACTTGATTCACAATATGTCTTTCATAATCCTCTTTCATTATAGGTATCATTTCAACCCTTACCACCACACTTTGTGGAACTGAAATTTCCTATTTAAGAGAAACATGAAGGGTAAACCTAAGCATGACCAATAAAAGAAACTCCTTACATTAAATAAGATAATTTATGGTAATAATATATTGGCTTCATCCAATACACAATTTAAGATCAAGACACCTTACAAAGTTAATCTGAATGAACTAAAATGTGATACCAATCAAACAATGAACACAACATCACCACATCAAACTGTATTACAAAATGCACAATGCAAAAAAATTACTAGATTCACAATATGTCCACCATATCTTCTTATGGTAGTATTGAGAAGTTATAGTAAGATTTTCAATGCCCAACTAATGAATTCCTATCATAATTTCAAATAACTAGTGATGTTGTACTTCATATACCTATAAGTGCATTAATTTCTTATATTTGCATTTATGGAGAGGCATGGAAATTGGATGGATGCACCATGGAGTGACAATATGATAATTATATTATGTGATGTATAATTTTTTCATGATTGTATTATAATATGCATATATATTATGTTTACTAAAAAAAATTGGTCAATGCTACACAACCATTTAGCAGTTGTTGCTATTTTGAGTTTTAGTCAAATGAAACAACTCGTATTGACAAGACATAGTTAGATCTTTACACTTTTAGGAATTATTAAATGCCTAGATAACTACCACTATTTGAATGGTTTTTGGTTGTTTAATTCAATATCAAGGGCATATGAAGTAATCAAAATTACATTAAGTATGAAACATGTTTCTGAACATTTGATTGTAGTTCAAGTGGATTATATAAAAAACTCTTAACATGAATGCCAAGTCATTAAAATTGATTTTGAGGTGGACTTGTATACAAAAATTGGCATGGTTCATTTTGGTAAATGGTAGAGGGATTCTTCTTAATCCTATGGTTAGAGGATATAACTTTATCTAGATTTAGAGAGATTTAGACTTGTAGAAAATAGTCAAAATATTTGTAATGAAATTGTAACAGTGTTTAAATATTTTTATCAGTATGTATTTACTTCTTCTATTTATTACCAGTTGAATATGAATAAGAAATTTAGTAAAATAACATTGCATTTAAAAATGTTTCATTTTATGAGGAGGCAAACATTAACCACTCTAGAAAAACATTTAAACATAAATTATTTAGTAAAAATATTTAAAGATTTAAACATGATAAGTAAATATAAATAATAAACATAGTTTTTAAATATGAAAATAATTACAAATTTTTATAGTTTATTATAATCATTCTTATTAAATAAGTTTATTTGTATTTTTTAATGTAAATGATTAAATTTTATAATAGGTATTTAAATCCTTAATTTTTATCCCCCCTCGAATACCTTTGAGATAAAATTCACCAATTTAAATACCTGTGATAGTGAGTTGCCTTTCTTGAATTTACACTTGTGACTCTATCAATTAATTTAAATAATTTAATAACACAATAGACATCTGATGTGGTTAGATATCAAATATAATAGAGATCAATATGGAGGATGTTACTTTTTCATGTCCATTAATCACATCAAACATTGAGCATACATTGAGTGGGAATACATAGTCATCCCCTTTGATGTCAACTTTAATGAATACTTTGAACCAAGGTGGGGATTTTTCAAAATCCTCATTACAAATGATTAAAGCATTAGAGGAAAAAAATCTCATTGAGAAGAATATGTTAAAGTAATCCAAATATGGCCCACTTGATTCATAATATGTCTTGAATAACCTTCTTTCATTATAGGTATCAATTCATCCCTTGCCACCATACTTTGTGGCACTAAAATTTCTTACTTATGAGAAACATGAAGGGTGACCATGAGCATGACTGAGAAATGAAAGTTATTGCATTAAAAAAACTATTAAAGTATGGGACCACTACATTGGCCTCATCCAATAAAATTTTTAATATCAATCCATCTTAAAAAGCTAATATGAATGAACCAAAATGTGATACCAATTAAATAATGAACATGTCAATGCCACATTGATCTATATTATAGAATGCACCAAACAAAAAAATTACTAGATTGGAAAAGCTTCAGATGCTTCCTACTAAGAAGATGGTCAAGTGTCAACTCATATCTCTCCCTACACTGAGGTATAGAGGTTAATATGAGTAAACCTCTTCTACGGGGATATTAATATGATGAGAATGCATATTTTGACTTCCACCAAGACCATATGAATTCTACTAATAGATGCTTTTCCTTATGATATAAGTTTTAGGGCTTATATGAGTCCCAAAAAAATCACACTTGATGGGTCTCCTACCATGTGTTTTTAATCACATCTATGGGATCATAAGAATTAGAAAATATTCAATAATCTACTATAAGACCATATTACAATGAAAATGAAAGAAGTTCAAATATGAAAATAGAAGTAAAATTATCATCATGGAACTTTAGAACCAATGGTAATGATTTAGAAATAGACTCATAATATTAAGTGGAGTTTCATCCACATTTTTTGAAGATGTAACATTATTAGTATC